>CM041777.1:56573921-56614124 GCA_023374045.1 Limonium bicolor
TATAGGGGTCCAAAGCAAGGGGTAACAAAATTATGTATTCATACAACCTTTGATAGAGGATCTACAACTGTTATGGAATGAAGGGGCTACTGTTTACGACTCATTCAGCAAAGAGGACTTCAATTTGCGTGTTATGTTGTACTGCACAATCAATGATTTCCCCGCCTATGGTAATCTTTCAGGCTATTCAATCAAAGGGGCGTTGGCGCGTCCGATTTGTGGTGAAAACACTTGTAGCATTCGCTTGAAACATAGTGGTAAAAACGTGTACATGGGCCACCAAAAAATGCTTCCAAAAGGATATAAGTACCGAAAGATGGCGAAAGAGTTCGATGGGAAAACTGATCACAGCGTGAAGCGCCAGCCTTTGACAGGTACAAAGATTTACAAAAAGTTGGATAATATTGTCAATAACTTCGGGCCGCCAACCAAAAGTGGTGAAAAAAGTGTCTAGAAAAAGAAATCAATATTTGGGAACTCCAGTACTGGCAACATCTGGAGGTTAGACATTGTATTGATGGGATGCATGTCGAGAAGAACGTGGGTGAAAGTATCACTAGCACCCTTTTGAACATAAAAGGAAAGACAAAGGATCATTTGAAAGGAAGAAAAGATTTAATTGAGTTGGGCATACGCACAGAGCTTGGCCCACAAGAACGTGGAAAACGCACATTTTGCCTCCTGCCTGTCACACTCTGTCAAAAGAAGAGAAACATAGTCTATGTAGTACCCTTTACAACATCAAGGTGCCTTTAGGATACTCCTCAAACATAAGAAGCCTAGTGTCCATGATAGATTTGAAATTAGTAGGAATAAAATCTCACGATTATCATGTCCTACTTCAAGAATTTTTGCCAATTGCATTGATGGGATCTTGTCAGATGCTGTCAGACACACAATCACAAATGTCAGTGTCTTCCTCAAATCCATTTCGTCTAAGGTTCTTGATGCGAACACTCTGACTAAACTACAAAAGGATCTTATTGTGACAATGTGCCAGCTGGAGATGTATTTTCCTCCCTCGTTCTTCGACATAATGATACATCTCCTCGTGCATCTTGTAAGAGAGATTCTGATGTGTGGTTCTTTATACCTTCACTACATGTATCCGTTCGAAAGGTACATGGGTGTTCTGAAGAAGAAAATGAAGAACCGTCGTCACCCAGAGGGCAGTATTATAGAGGGCACTGTCATAGAGGAAGTTATAGACTTCTGCACCAATTACCTAGAAGGTGTCGATACCATTGGACTTCCACGTTCTAGACACGAGGGCAGATTGAAGGGTGTTGGCACGGTTGAACAGAAACTGAAAAGAATTGATATAGACACTCTTAACAAAGCTCATTTAGTTGTGCTGAGTCATCTTGAAGATGTCGAACCATACTTTGATGAACACTTGTGTGTTTTAAGAGCACAATATCCAGACATGAGTGATGTTAGACTACAAAATGAGCAGAATAGGACATTTGTCAGATGGTTCAAAGACATTGTGTTGTCCGATCAATCCACGAATGTGCCTAAACTGATTAAAGTAATTGCATTTGGACAAAATCTAGATGTAATTTCTTATGAGGGGTATGATGTCAACGGATTCACCTTTTACACAGAACGTCAGGATCGCAAGTCAATGAATCAAAATAGTGGCGTAGAGCTAGAAACTTATCAAGACTTATATGACATCAACGGTGTGGGTCACAGTCCAGTCTCAGTAAAACAATCATATTTCGGTGTTATACAAGACATCTGGGTATTGGACTACAACAACTATGAAATGTGTGTTTTCCGGTGTAACTGGGTTGACAACAATCATGGCTACCGTGAGGAGGAGCATGGTATGAAACTGGTTGATCTGTCTAGAGCTACTCCCACGGTTGAGCCATTCATTGTTGGGACGAAGGTTAAGTAGATATTTTATGTAACTGATCCCTGTAATCCTAATGGTCTGTGGTGCTTAAAGGGAGAAGAGGAATAGTTGGTGTGGATGGTGTGGTTGATGAGGATGAGTATGATGCAGAAGATGAACCTCCAACTGTTCCTATTTCATTGGAAGAGGTTGAGGTCACAGGTCATTGTGAGTATATACGATCAGACCATAACGAGGAAGTGGATTGAGAGATAATGGTGTATGTAAGTTATTACCATTAAAATTTTTATGTAATTAACAATCTTTTATTTCTTGCTTGTATATGACCATTGTTAAATTTTGTGTATTTTTTTGTGTCATTATGAAATGCTTAATTTAATTCAAATTTTATTTCAATCCTTGCAGGCATGGCTGAAGAGTTCGAGTTTTTTCCGTGAGTTCGACGATGAGCAGCAAAGGGTAACGGTTCCTTCTACCAGTGCCGCTACTGCTGCTGGCCCATCTACATCTACTGCTGCTGCTGCTGGCCCTTCTACAGCTCTCACTATTGTTGTTGCCCCTTCCATGAGTGCACCTTCTACGAGTGCTACTTAGAGACCGAGAGGTAGAGGTCCGACCCGTGGGCTGAAGCTGCAGAAACTGGATGAGATCAGTCTTGTCTAGGACAAGTATGGGAGGTATTGTGGGGGCAACAGGTCAGAGTTCGCTAGTATGCTAGGGACTCTGTCCATATCACATTGCTCCATCAACCACAAATGGCCACAAGTCCCGAAAGAAGTTAAGGAGACCATCTGGAAGAAGGTGCAAGAATGATACAAGATCCTAGACAAAGCGAAGAAGACCGTTCTTTCTGCGGTGGGCGGCAAAGCTAAATCATTCCGCCACTACTTGATGAATAACTGGATCACGAGGGTGCCCCACGCGAGCCTCCGCCGTATGTCGTGTACAACAGCATGAGCACCGAAGAGGAGGAAGGATTTTGTTGAGCAGCACTCCACCATCGAGTTCAAGGTATGTTTGTGTGTACTCTTTTCTAAATTAATGCTCATAATGCTTTATCCCTGATTTTCTAATTAATTTTCTGTTGTACTGTCTTAACAGCAAGACAAGAACAAGCACGGTAAAACCGTGAAGCTAATCTGTACCTCCACACCATGGGACGAAGAGGATATGGGGCAGCCTCGATCTGTGGAAAGAAGCTGGTTTGTTGACGCAGAGGAACGAGGATGGCAGTGAATGCCCGATCGAGGATGTCTCTAAGGCGGAGTAGGGTGCAGATGTACCTACTGGGACGCTAAACAATGACTAACGAGGGTCAGAGGATATTTCCTCATGCTGCGACGGAACAACTGGCTAACCAAATTGTAAGTGTTTGAAACTAGCTGTTAAATAATTTACTTATATACTTAAGTGTTTGTTGATCTTAAATTTAGTGCTAACTTCTTTGACAATTGGACAGTATGAAGCAGCATAGAGAGGAGAAGTAGACTTACACGCTCCTCCTTCTCAAGACAACGCTCTCAATCAAGCGCTTGGGAAGAAGGATTACCCGGGGCGTGTTAAAGGATTTGGGGGAGAAGTGCGTCAGAAGCACGTATTCCCGCCATCTGCTAGGAAGGGTCAGATGAATGCTGCTGACATCGAGGCGATGGTAGAGCGTAAGTTCGCTGCTGAGCGCCAAGCTAATGAGGAGAAACTGGCTGCTGAGCGCCAAGCTTACGAGGAGAGGCTGCAGCAAGCATTGGATGCGATCGCACATGGGACTACTCAGCAGCAACATGATCCTCCTCGTCCAGTTGTGCTCCGGCCGCTAACCCGTACCCGTTTGCCAACATCCAGGTTAGCTTTGTTTAACCATTTTTTCCTTAAATAAAGTCCTTTAAAGTATTAGATTGGACGCACTTATATTTCACGCAATATCTATGTTTACTAAAGTAGCAAAAAAAATTCCGTTTTCAAATACCATTAGACGGGCACCCTGTAGATGTGGCCTACGGGACGGTGTTTCCATCAGGTTCACTCACGCTCATCAATTTCTTACGTCTACCCGTATTCTACGCGCGTGTGACCTTGGACCTGATAATTGATGGATTTGAGAATGCATACCTTCCAATGGCATTTGACAACAAATGCACGCTGATTGAAGCGAAGGGAGACATATTGCCCTGGCCAGCATGTTATATTGTTGTCACCGATGAGGTAAGACTGTTTGACAACCATTTAGTATCTAATAAAATCCATTATTTAGCATTAAGTGTCTAATATAATCCATTATAGATCCCTAAGCTTCCTCGCCATGTATCCCAGCCCAGAGAAAAGATCAACGCACCGGCGGGTCCTGTCCGCAGTACAAGGGTATGTTCTAGAGAAATATTAATGTTACTATAATAATCAATTAGTAATTATCTTTACATTCTTATGCTTTATTGTTTGGGAGTGAAGGGTAAGAATCTAGTGACTCGGGGTGCAAAAAGTAAGAATCCAGCGCCTGTCTGGGCTCGCAGCAGGACTTCTAAGGCCCCTAAAAGTAAGTTCTCATTGCCAGAGAAACTTATTAAACACGTGGGGCCTCGTCGGGTCAATCTCTACGACAAGATCATTGCGAAGTCACCTCAATCTATCAACTTCATGATGATGCTTCCAAAGTCGATGTTTCACTACGAAGAAGATATGACTACGGCGATCAATTTTGGGGACATTAGAGAGATGATGTGTGAAGATTACCTGAACATTAACATTATTCAAACTTATCTAAAGTAAGTGTTCTTTCCTTATACTGTAAAAACATATAGAATAAGTATCTATGAAGTTGCATTGGCTAACTTTTTATAGTACATGTGATATAACAGAGGTCTACTTGAGAGATGCCATGAGAAGAACATCACCTCCATTACTGCGGTGTGCCCGGAGCGTTTATCGTTCGACTCAGTCACTAGGGACCCGGGGAGGTTTTGTGAATACATGAAGCATTGCTTCAATGTTGCTGATGAACAGAATAAATTATTTTTGCTAATGCCGTATCACCAAACGTGAGTTCTGATATAAATTTACATACTAATTAGCTAACTTTTTTACCTTCATTTCTTATTTCATTTTGTATTTGAAATTGTAGCCACCACTGGGCTTTGTTTATCTTCTGCACTGCCACCGCTTCTATGCTCGTTCTAGATCCACTAGGGCAGTGAACAGAATTCAACACTGAAGACTTAATCAAAACGTAAGTTTATATTACTATTTAATTGTTTGTAGGTTTTTTGAACCAAAATTAATTTACTCGTTCATTGTGCTTAACACTTTTGTTAATATGTGACAGTTGTTACAGTCAAACCACTCAGGGAGAGTTTGCTGACATGAAAGTCGAATACATCAAGGTTTGGTAATTCATTTATTTCATTCATGATGCTTATCTTTATACAATTTTTTTACATTTGTGAATTTTGGTGATTTAGTGCCCTACCCAAAAGGATTCTAGGAGTTGGGGTACTACGTGATGCGGTATATGTACGAGTTTGTGGGTACTTCCCAGCATTTCAGAACTCTGAAGACAAGGTAATACGAACACTACCTTGTATTTAATTCTTTGTGCAGATTTTTTGTGTCTTTATCTTAATCTTATTATGTGTTTCATTCCTTTTCTTGTTCCAGATTAAAGAGAATTATGCCCAATCCTCGACTTACAGTGCAAAAGACTTGTATCATGTCAGAGAGAGCATGGCAGCCTTATTTTTGTGAATGGAGTGGTAGACTAGCTAGCTTTTTGTATATATTGTAGTGGCATGAAACTGAAATGATCACATTTAATGAATTGCTAGCTGCTGTAACAGATTGTGTTGTATTGAATGTTTTTTGTTGCTATAACAGATTCTGTTGTAACAGATTCTACTGTAACAGATTCTGTGGTAACAGATACTCGATCTAGTGTATATTAAAGATGTTATCTCCGCTGCAATTGTGCGCAGAGAATGAATTTGTGTTGTTGGTATTTGATTCAGGTGTTGCAATTGTGTAGTTTCTGCACATCTGTTGCAATTATGCCCTGAAATATCCCAAACCTTAATATATTAATGGACTATCTAATTAGGATATACTAAGGCTCTAACGTGCCTTAGAAACATTAGAAGAAGTGTTAAACAACAATTTACACCAAAACATGCTTTAGGAACAATTAAGAGCAAAAGGTGTTTTAAAGAGCACAAATAAATTAGGGAACTACCAATAAGTTCCCAAGAGATTTCAAATGTGAAATACCTCTAATAGTAGTAATACGCATTAAGCGGAATTAGCGTTTAAACCGAAAACGCACCTTAGAGCACAAAAATGTGCTTTAAAGAAAAAATGTGCTTTAAGCATATATATATATGGAACGAAAAGGCTAATGAGCCAAAATACCATAAATAAATAGGGAACAACAATTAAATGGTCATAGGAGCCATTGCGTATACACACAAATTAAGTATACAAAGTCCACAGTAAACAGGTACTAAACTGACGAAAGTCAAGGAGAAACCACTAAACGACTTGGTTTAAATTGGAATGAGCAACATGCTATTTCATGAACAAAGTTTCTAAAGGTTGTAAATATATTAAGGACACATTTAAACTATCCAAAACAAATTGCATAATCAATGTGAACCCGGAAGCACATAAAATGGTGTTTTAAGGCATTTTTGGCTATGTAACATACCTAACACATGGTATAAGTCCTTATGAACGAGTTTAAGGCATCTAATATTACATAAATAAGGAAGAAGAAACAAAAAAAATCAGACAAAATCGTGACTAAGGCTGCCTACTCATGATGAGTCATTAAAGGTGTTAAAATTCAATTTTGCTTACTTTTTACTTTACACCTATCATGACTTTACTTGATTGCCTTATCACCTTGTCCCCTGAGTAAATCATTAATCAGACACTTACCTGTCATATGAGAGCTCCCAAATTCGTATCTCCTCCTCTCTTTGAAGAAACAACACAAAAAACTCCAATGTTCTTAGATTAGTACCTTAAAGAACACCTTGCCTTGCAGAAATCATAACTTTCTCGTCCTAACTCCAAATAACAAGCTTGATAGCTCGTTGGAATCCTCTTTCTAATATATTTACAACCATAGCTCATGAGCCCCCAGATTCTCAGGAAAAACCACGAAGAAGTGCCTTTGATTCTCGAGGTAAAATATTGCCTTCTTGGAAACTCTTCCTTCTTTGATTTTCATCAAGGCCGAGTGCCTAGGGTTACTAACCCTTCTTATTCTTCATCTTATTATATGATTTTGGAGACAATTTCTCTAGCAAATTGCTGTCAAAATTTGTAAGGAAAACAAGCTTAATATTAAGCTAAAGGTTAATATATAAGGTAAATCCTACAACTACCTATTTCAAGGTTCTAATTGTTGATCTATATATGATCTAACATATTGTTCATCTTGTTTATTATTACCGAAATTATAAGTGTGTTAGATTTAATTTTTGACACATTAAATGTTAATATTTTGTAAATCTAAAATTAGATTTATACTCCTTATGATATAAGCTACAATATAAGCTATCATAATATACAAGAAAAATTCATATACTATGAATTTCAATATGGCCGAAAATTAAGGGGTTATTAATGAGTTAGAAAAATTATCTAACTTAGTTAAATTAAAGGAATTAGAGTAATTAGAGTAATATGTAAAATTTAAGAAGTTTTGGTACCTAAAGGTGAATACCGAAAATTAATGGGGTCAATATGTAATTTTTGAGAGTTTAGATGATGAGAAAATAATTGTAGAATTAAGTTTACAATTTATAAAGAGTTTATAAGTGTTATAAGGAATTTATAAGGTTTTCGGTATATTTAAGGTAAATAAAGGGTGGTATATATATACTATAACATTAGATAATTAAATCTGGTGATTTAGAGATGTTTAAAATGATTTTTGATGTTCAAAAATCTGTAGGTAAATTAGTTACGAAAATTAGAAATTAATTAGAGTTAAATTGGTTAATAAATGAGTTAGGATAAAAGAAAAAACCACAAGGGTAAAATGGTAATTTCCCTGGTCAAACGTGGTCAAACTTGGTCAATGACCGTTTATAAAATGTTTAGAGGAGCTAGAATAAAATTTGTAGCAAAAGACTAGATATTAAAAGGATAAAGGAATAAAAAGTTAATTTACATTAACTTTAGGGGTACTATTGTAAATTATGGAAAGTTAGGGGGTTTGACCATAAAAGACTGGTCAAACTTGGGTATATTTTGGTAATTGACCAAAAGTATAAAAGAAATTAATTAAGTAAGACTTTGGAAAAAATTAGAAATAAAAATAGCAAGTTTAGAACTTATTATGAGTAAAATAAAGATTAAGAGAAAATTATGGGTAAGTAATGTAAAAAAACACATTTTTATGTGTTTAAAAGGTTAAGGAAGTTAAATAAAGAATTTAGAAACAAGTTGTAAAAGAAACAGAGTTAAGACGGGGTTAAACGAGACCCGTATATAACTTAAGATATACGAGGGGTATACCCGTAATTTAATAGGTATAGGAGAAATCAATACTTAAAGTATTTTTTAATGAAAATACAAGTTATATGGGAAAAAGAAATAAATACATATTGATATGGAGTATCATACGGACGTATATGTAAATTTTAATGTACATGGAAAATACCCGTATACGTGAATAGTGCCCGTATACATGAATAGTAAATACGTATACATGAATAGTAAGATGTATACGTGAACAGTAAAGTATGAGACGTATACATGAATAGTGAAATATGGTGAATAGTAAAATACGAGGCCGTATAAATGAATAGTAGAATACTAGACCGTATAAATAAATAGTGAAATACGGATGAATAATGAAAAATACGAAAACCTAATACAAGGTCCGTATAAGTCTAAAGTTGCTAACAGTGCAACTAAATAACTGCTAACGACGTTAGTATGTTAATGAATTAGAATTGAGCTTGAAAACGCTCCTAAATGAACGAACCCGTTTAACGGTATATTATTATTCCCGGGTTAACCTAGAAAGAGGTTTAAGTTGAAAAGAGAACCAAATTAGTTCTAAGACACAGGATACTAATACTAGTTCTGGTTACAGATCTAGATAGTCGGAGGCGTTTGACGGATTAGGCGAACGTGGGATTAAGAGCTAGCCAATCTCCGGTGTACGGTATGGGATTCTTGTAGCTTGTTTGCTAACGGGGTCTACCTCGGTTTGTGTGCTATGTGTTCTTATGATACGACCAAATAGGATTAAGCATGAAACCGATTTACTGTATTGTTATTATGTGTCCATTGCACACTAACACGACTTGATTCAGAGCTTGTTCATTAACTATGTTTAGTAACAATAGTATAAGGTTATAAATACTCCCTGTTGTTAGTTGGTTAATACCGAGAGAGGTTTAACTAACAAATTGTCATTGAGACTTCAACTAACTGGAACTTGGGGGAAGAGGAATCCGGGACTGACTCCGGTCATGCATGTTTAGGTTAGGAGGTCGGCATCTGTATCAGATCTGTCTTCCGCATATGGCTCGTCTACGACTTGTCGCCTAGGGTCGACAAACAGACCCAACCAGCTCGAGTGAACAGTTCGAGGTGGGAGGTAAATTCAAGAGGCGCGGGAGGGTCAAACCTACACCCCTTATAACTTAAGAATTTGTGTTTATTAACCCAATGGAGCTAATAACTCATTGGCTAGGGTTACCTTGATCCGACAAGAATAAACAATTCAGTTAGAGAACAACCAGTTCTATTAAGAGAACGGTTGACACTTATAAGGTATGGTAAAACACGAGAACTAAACAATTCTCAGGCCTCGGGAGTTAGCAATCTAACTTACTCATTAATGGGTGTCCATTACGACGTTCGATTTAGTTGAGCTGTGAATGTTTCACATAAATGTGTTGTTTGTTATCGTACTTCTTATTATTACTTGTATGAATAAACAATTGCATGTATACGACAAAATAGTCGTGTGTAACCTTGCTAGCTTGTGGGCTGCACGTTTTCTGTACCAGCCATGTGCTGAGCCCCTTGGGACCTGTGATTTAAAATTTGCAGGTAGGTACCAGACGAGGACTCAACCTGAGAGTAGAAGCGGGTAGAGTACTTCGGGTTGCTTTTACATTTGTTTCACGAGTTGTGCATGTACACTCGTTTAGTAAATGGATGAGATGTTAGTATGATGTATTAGGATATGGGATACTCGGTATAAGTTGTGGTTTACGAATTGTATAGTATAGATGCTCGAGTAATTATCCGGTTAGTCAGACCGTGACTTGTAAGGGAATAGGCCTAGTTAGTCACGTGGGTGACTAACGGCGGTAACACCAATTTAGTAGAACTTTTCCGCTACGTTGTTAATGAATGAGATGGACTTAGAGCGATGATCATTGTATTTGGAGTTGGGGTGTTACATGCCCTCTGTTGCATATCTGTTGTAATTCTGTCTCTGTTGCAATTGTGTAGCTTTGTAATAAAAGAACGAAAAAAATTTAAAAAAAAACACTTTAGATTACGGTTATTGGTAAAACCGTAATCTAAAGTCCCTTACACGCAGGACCGGAAAAGGACCTTTAATTACGGTTTTAAACCGTAATTAAAGACGTCGCCGTCTTTAGTGACGCCCGTGTTGACTACGGTCCGGAACCGTAATTATACACGGTTTTGGACCGTAATTAAATGCTTCCATTCCACCAGTGAGTTATTTAATATTGGTTGAACAACATTTTAACTAGTAAATATTGCATTGATTTGTCACTTAAATAAGATAATCAGCATTACTCAATTAATTAAGATAACCCTAACAAATTAATTTTTTTTAATATCTCATAAATTGTAAGAGTTTTAAAATAGATTTAAACTTAGGTTTATGAATCATGTATCTTATAGCATCCATCACGCATGAATTGTCCGGCTTCGTTTGCCGTTGTGAACACGCATATACAATATCTCCTTAAGACTAGACTACTATGCAATAGTATCACCGATTGATTACTCTCTATGGTCTAGAGCACAGCACGGCACCCCCTACACAAATAGTACTGCACTAATATCGACCACAGGGGCGACAATTAGGGTTGATGGGTTGGGTTGAAACTCACTCATATCTAACCCGATTAAAATTATATTGACCCATATCCGATTCAAATATAATTGGGTTACAAATTTTCAACACATACCCAACCCATATAAAATCATTGAACCCACACCCAACCCGTTTAACTCATTCAAATATAAATACTTTTGTTTTTCTGTAGAATGACCAGTCGTCCCTAAAAACGTGCACATGATGGTCATTTAATTCGAATCATTATGTGTCGTTTTTCTAAATGTCAAGATTATGTTAAATAGGTCCAAGCTTTGGTGACAGACACACAATTTCCATCCTTGGACAGATAGAATCTGCACCGTTTTTTTTTTCTTTTCAATCTTAACCATTCAATTCAGTACATAAAGTCATATTTGTGTAATTTCAGGGATTTCGTTTTTGTCGCTGATGGGCGGTACCATACCCCTCTCTTTTTTCTTCTTTATCAGCCAACTACACAAATGAACATTCATTAGCTTTTGTTTATAATTTTCTTTTCTTTTACAATACTTTAATAGTATAATTACTCATAATTGTCATAAAATAAGTCATCAATTATATAATTAATTATGACTATATGCACACATATGTGGTTATTAAATAATACTTTCTTAATCTATTAATAATATTTATCTTGTACACATATATACAAAAAAATAAGTATATATCAATTCAAAAATAAATGTCATTAAAGTATTAAAAAGAATTTAAACTAATATAAAAAACAATTAAATATGTGTAACTTTTCTAAATTTAAAGAGTGTCAAGATATTTATTCAAACAATATTAAACTTAAAAGTCTTCTTAAAATGAAATACAAAGAAAAAGTGCTAAAGCCATATTTTAGTTAATTTACAATTAGCTAACAAGATAGATAAATCAAAATAAAGATAATTATAAAACTCAATTTGGGTGAATCATAGATGTGTGGCGATCTTTTGGATTATCAGGTAAGGACTGAACTAAAAAATGAAACTTATTTTAACCTTAATCTTGATATTCAAACATATAACCTTAAAGGATGGCATACGTATACATTAACCTTGGGTCTACGTATTGATGATAATTTATAAACATTTTCACTTATTAGAAACATATAAACAACCTTCTATATAATTGTTTCCACCACTATTTTTAAAAAGATGACACTAACAGTTATATATCTCTTCCTTTGGTCATTCTTAACGAATTATTGTGTATAAAAATATTTTTCTTACCATTTATCAATTACAGAGCTTGACTGACTGATAAATGTGAAGGTTATAAACATTTGGAAATGATAAACTGAGTTGTTGGAGTTGATTTATTTTTTTAACCTTGATTTTTACATATCCACGATAATTTATAAACGTTTTCATTGATGATTAGATTATAACCGTTTCCATCACCATTATAAAAATTCTGACACTAACTATCATATATCTTTTCTTTTGGCCTTTTTTATTGAATCATCGTGTATACGAATATTTTCTTAGCATTCATCAGTTTATAGAGCTTGACTGATTGATAAACCGAAAGCCATGAACATTTGGAAACGATAAACTGAGTTATTGGATTTGATTACGTATTCGTTAACTTTGGTTTTTACGTATTCACGATAAAACCATTTTCACTGATGCATGATTTGAAACATGTACACAACCTTTTATAATCATTTTCATCACTATTATATAAAGATGACACTAATTGTTACATGTTGTTTCTCTTGACTGTTCTCATCGAATAATTGTGTATAAGAATATTTTCTTAACATTTATCAGTTTATAAAGCTTGACTGATTGAACGAAAAGACTATATACGTTTGGAAACGATAAACTGAGTTGTTAGAGTCAATTTTATGTATTAATTTAATCTTAGTTTTTACGTATCCACGATAATTTATATACGTCTCCACTAATAATTAGAAACATATACACAACCTTATATAATCATTTTCATCACTATTATAAAAAAGATGATACTAAATGTTATATATCTTTTACTTTGTCCGTTCATATATCGAACCCTTGTATATAAGAATATTTTATTAACAAATATAATTATTAGCTTAATGTTATTTCTATTAACCATATTTTTTAAAATGTATTCAGCTGATTAAGTCAGGTATTTTGAATTGATATATGCATGTAATAGTCATGTAAAAACTTTGTATAATTGATGAATTATTCTATAATAATTATAACTAATTATATTATTAAGATATTATAAAAAGGAAAAAATATAAAAAAAAATACCGATACAATGCATACTACCGACGTCACGTGATAACACAAACACGTCTGTTAGTCGTCACGTGATCAATTATCCAATCTAAACCATCCATCCATTTTTTATAGTTTTATTTTCAAATCTATGGTTCAAATTCAATTTATCAAAATGAGGGACATGTCATTTCCGCCGTAGGATCCGCGCCCCACCTTAACCTATAGCCGTTATTTGTGCGGATGAAATGCTGTGAACGATAGAGTTTGTGCAGATAATGAATGACATAGTATTTAAGTTTTCAAACGTAGATTGAATGGTGGATATAGATGGTCTCGAGAATGTATTTGGATTTATAAAAAAGTTATTTGTGTGGGCCTAAAGAAGTGATAGTATTTTTGTTTGCAATTATACTAATAGTTATAGAATTAATACATATCCAATTAACATATGTTTATATTTATCAATTTATTTATTTTTAATTAAATTAAGTAAACAGATCGGATTGAATTCAGGTTAGGAATTTTAACCTATATCTAACCCATATGTTTAATAGATAACCATATCCACCCAAAAATTAAATAGGTCAATAATCTTAACCAATGCCCATTATGTACTGGTTGTATTTGGATCGAGATTTGAGATTGGGTAAAAATTGTCACCCCTATTATTCCCTATTATTCCAACACTGCTAGGTCCTAACCCAGGGTAAAGTTCCTTTCGAAAAAACCCCGGGTAAAGTTGCAAAACTAGGAGAAACAGGAAAGCACAGATGTTTTATTTAAACAGTATGGAGAACCTGGAGCTGAAGCCATATTAGAATATGGAGAGTGTCATGTGTCAACAAGAGATTGGAGGAAAAAAATTAGAGAAGAAAAACAGAAGAAATTAAATGATATGTGGTTGGGAAATAAATAAAAAAAATAAATGAAAGAAAAGAACACTGGTAGGGTGTGCGCATACACGGAGGTTTTTTGGGGAATTGAGTGTAGTTTTTAGTAGTAGGAGAGAGAAACAACTTTTTTTTTCAAAATGTTATAACTTATAAAATAAAAGTGTAAAAATAAAAAAATTATATCATTGTTCATCATTTTTCGTGCTCTTCAAAACAAGATGCATCATAGATATGTTTCGATAAACTTAAAATTTTATAGTTTTTTAATGAGTATATATTAGGTATTTTTAAAGTGAATCTTATTTATTAGCAAAATGAATTTTCTTTAATAATAAAATAAACCTTATTCATTAACAAAATGAATCATAACCCCAAACACTCTAAAAACCACCATAGGAAAGTTAAAAACGTCAAAGACATTTTTATGGTTTGTAGTGCAGGGTTTAGGGTCTAACCCTTAACCACAACCCCTAAAAACCTGTCAAGCCAGTAATGATAATATAAATTGTAGACTAATACTAAAAAGATTACCCTACTCCCAAACACCTTAAAATCCACACTTGCATAAGTTTGTGGTAGGATTAACTTTTACTAGTATTAAATAAAATATTCAATTTTCTTAAACCTTTGATTCACCTTTAAAAAAACCTTTGATCCACTTTTCTTAAACCTCTTATTCACTTTAGTTAACAATCTTTATTTACGAGAATCACTTTTCTTAAACCTCTGATTCACTTTTCTTAAACGCATAATTCACTTTATAAAAACCTCTAATTCATATTTCTTAAACCTCTTAATCACTTTAGTTAAACAATCTATACTTACTAGATTCATTTTTCTTATTACTCTGACTTACTTTGTAACAACTTGTGATTCACTTTTTAATAACCTTTGATTCATTTTTCTAAAACCTCTGATTCACACTAGTCAAACAATCAGAATCATTTTAGTTAAACAATCTCTATTTATGACATTCACTTTTTTTAAACCCTTTTATTCACTTTTACGTAACTCTCTGATTCACTTTTTAACAACCTTTGATTCACTTTTTAACAACCTTTGATTCATTTTTCGTAAATTTAAGATTCACACTAAACTTTTAAAAATATATACATACAAAAAGTAAAAAATTTAAAATTTATCAAAACATATTCATGTTTGGTCTTATTTTGAAGAGCTCGAATTGTGATAAACAATTATATAAAATTTATGTTATTTGAACATATATCTAATAAACTATAACATTTTAAAGTTTTATAAAAGTATAAAATAAATGACAAAAGACCTAAAGGTCTATCTCTATCACCTGGCGACTAAGCGCTAGGCTCGAATACCTATTTAAATACTTACTACAAAATAAAGTTGACTCGTTTGTCTGGTTCTGGCATTGCAGTTGCACAATTAAAAGGAGGGAGCAGTTCAAATTCACACTTATAATACTACATATCTGTTGTCTGTTGCATATATAGGCTTTCATCAGTCTTTCTGGCTGGTATCGATCCCCTCCTATCCCCACTCCTCTCCTTCCTTTCTCTTTATCTCTGCTTCGACTTTGTTTCAATTACCGCAGACAGGCATGGAGAATAACTGCTCTTCCTCTGGCTCTCAAACAACTGCAAACAAACCGATCGTATGCAGAGGTTTGGTTCGCTTCGATTCAGTCATTCTATCTCTTCAATACTGTATTTCTTAAATTTTCACATCTAGTGTTCGGGATTTTGATTCTGTTTTTTTTCGTCGGTGGTTTCAATCATCTCCGATCTGATTGCTTCCGATCGGATGCGTAATTATATAACACTGACCGACTAACTAATAAGTATCTAATTTCTTTCTCGCTTATCTGTACGTGCGTTGTGCCTGAATATTACAAACAGCTGCTGTATGTAGAAAAGCAGGGGAGCCTCTAGTGATAGAGCAAGTAGAGGTAGCGCCACCGGGGGATTGGGAAGTCAGGATCAAAGTCATCTGCACTTCTCTCTGTCACACGGACGTTACTTTCTGGAAGATAACCGATGTAAGTCGAATTTGACGGACTAATTAAATGTTGGTTGTTGATCAAAGTCATCCGCAGTTAATTTGTTTGAGTTCCGATTTAATTAGACTGGATATTAATTGCATTTAATATGATCTTCAAAAGGGACCGTTCCGCTGCTCCCAGGATCTACGGGCATGAAGCTGTTGGGTAAGTCACGCATACCAACACCGCTTTATTCTATTTCAATTTCTAAACGGAAACATCAAAACTGTTAGTAGTATTTACATACGCAATTTAGCACAATTAAGGTGTAACGAAGTAATTAATTGAACTTACAGTGTGGTGGAGAGTGTGGGAGAATATGTGGAAGAAATGAAGGCAGGGGACATGGTGGTGCCGGTGTTTCAACCGCACTGTGGGGAGTGCAGGGATTGCAAATCAAAGAAGAGTAACATGTGCAAAAAGTTTATGCAGAAACACACTGATGTTATGCCGAGAGATCCAACTGGTAAGGGTAGGTTCAAGGACATGAACGGTGATACCATCTATCATTTCCTCAATGTCTCCAGTTTTGTGGAGTATACAGTCGTTGATGTGATTCATGTCGTCAAGATTCCGTCCCTCATGCCACTCGACAAAGCCTGCCTGCTTAGCTGTGGCGTCAGCACAGGTTAGTAGTGCGTGCCCCCGCCCGCTCGGTTTTCTGACTTTTTTCATTGAATTGATTGATACTCATACTCCCGTACGCACATCAATTGTCGGCCAATTATTCCGGATCCTTCCGTTTTTCTTTCTTCATACTACTAACTACGTTCCTGATCAATCGGTGTAGTTCTTTTCCTTTTGTCCAATACTAGTTGTAATAATATTAGAATCTTGAATGTGTAGTACGAAGGACATCTAGCTCTTACTTCTAGGTAGGTATTCTATATAGGCAGAAGTAGCAATACTGTAAATTTGTCAAAATTGTGAATTGTAAATGGCATTTAGATATTATTTTCGTGTTCAATTGGCGTCTGTTACGACACGCACAATTGGCTAGCTAGCTAATTCGGAGGATTGTTAGTGTGGCCATACTGATAATTAATAAGGCATGCAAGTTGGGACTTGGGAGGAGGGAGCTGGCTGTCTGGCGGACCCGTACAGATACGATAAATATTACAAATACTATGCAGTATAATGAAAAAAGCGACATAAATGATTGATTACATTATTTTTATTTTGTAGGAGTTGGGGCAGCTTGGAAGGTTGCACAGGTGGAACAAGGCTCCACTGTAGCAGTATTTGGCCTGGGAGCAGTTGGCCTTGCGGTACATGCTTATATACTAAAACTACTTCTCCCTGTTTTATGTTTATGATTGTTCTTAAAATATAAGTTGCTTTTAGGTCTTTTATCACTTTAATTTCTATTTTTTCCCTCTCACTCTTAACTCTTTATATTCCCCGCAAAAATATGGATAAAATAGTCTACAAAATTTCATCCTAATTTATGTGTTTTATAGTATCAGTCAACATCATGTATTAATGAACATGAAGTAGTATAATTTGACTACTACGTCTACATATATATCTGGTTTTAAGATTTTTAAAGGGGTCAATGGATAGTTTAGAAGTCAGATTTGAAACCTGATTATGGATAGTTTAACACTTGAAAATGACAGATAGGAGAGCTAAAGGTAAGTCGTGACTTGTGAGTGAAGAAGGGGATTGATTGACTTTTGCGTTGATGGACGGAGGTTGATTTGATGCTACTAGTAGTATACCCAATACCAATGCCGTATGAGTTCAGTTGTCGACCATATCTAATAGTACGACATATCTAGAAAAATCAAAAGTAGTACTATATAGTATCTAGAAATGTGACTATTACCGCTACAATAGGAGGGTCATCGATCACAACGGCATGCTTTTTCTTCATCCAAAAGTCTATTATTACAAGGTCTTATGTTGTTATATATACACGATCAAATTATAATATGTGGTGCACATCTTTTAAGTTTTATTATTTTGTTGCATCTATTTGGGTGTGGTAGGTTGCGGAGGGAGCCAAGAGAAGAGGAGCTTCAATGATCATTGGTGTTGATTTAAATCCGGATAAATTTGAGATAGGTAATTAGTAACTAGGGCTTCGTGGGTTATTACCAAATAACAGAAAGTCCTCTCTCCCCATTTCGTAATGACTAAATTTAAGCATGTACTTGTCTTCTGATATCTTCAAACTTTTTCAGGAAAGAAGTTTGGAGTAACTCATTTTGTCAACCCCAAATGCTGCGATGGCAAGAGTATTAGTCAGGTTAGTACTGTAGCTCAATTAGTAAATTTTAACCTTCTACCTTAAAATTCAGTTCCCACTTGAGCTGCTTTAGATATATATACAGTAGAATAATACTCCCCTTTTTATTTCATTAATAAATATGCTTATACATGTGACTTGTGACTGTCTTGCTTCCCAACCACCAAACAAAAAATTCAAAATTATCTGGTATACAATGTGTATCACGAGTAAAAAATGAGAGACTCCTCGTACGTGTCACTTGGTTGATCAAGTCCCTACCAACATTAATTATATTCATAATTGAATTTGTCTTGATACTATGTAGGTGATAAAGGAACTCACGGATGGAGGAGCTGACTATTGCTTTGAATGCATAGGCATTTCTTCGTTGATGCAACAAGCTTTCGAGAGCTCTCGTGAGGTGATTGGATCGATATTATTACCTTAATTGACTTTTCATTCATCCTCTCCTTTTTTTTTTTTTTTAATTTGAATTCCTCCATATAGCATCAATTGTATGACTTAAAGTAAAAATGTAATCATGAATGTTTCGACACATGGACTTACTTTTAAATGAATAAAATTTTTATTTATGTAAATTATCATTAATAAGTGTAGGGATGGGGGAAGACAGTAATACTGGGAGTAGACATGGGTGGCAATATGAGCCTCAGCGGCTTTGATTTCCTAGGGGGGAGATCCATCACGGGCTGCTTCTTTGGTGGAATGAAGCCCAAAATCGATGTTCCCATCTTGGCCCAAAAATGTATCGACCAGGTAAATATTTCACAAATACACGATTAAATAAATCAATACATTGTTTGTTGGTACAGATTGGGTGACTTGAGTTTTGGTAAATATACATAGGAGCTGAGCTTGGATGGGTTTATTACCCACCAAATTGGACTAGACGAAATTAACCAAGCTTTTGACCTCCTGCACCAAGCGAAGAGCATCAGATGCATTATCTGGATGGACGCTAAATAGATGCCCCACCCTCTGAACACACACAAAAATTCAGCACGTGTGTTGTGTGCGCTACTACTATGCAGAGAATCATTGACAAGAATAATGATTATGATATCATATTTCTAAAGCTACTATGAAAGAATGTACTTACGAAAAAAAAAGCTATTATGAAAGATAATGTGTTCTCTTTTACTTTTCTCTTGTAGTATATGTTTATGATAGTAACATATTATTTGGTCATGATGTATGTGTTAATGTATTATGTAATATGTATCAGTACAATGGGATCTTGTTCATGTCTCAAACTTCTCATCTCAACTCAATTTATAATATTCTACTTTAGGTTACGACATTTTTTTAAAATTTTACATATAAACTATTATGCTTTGAATGAATCTTTGATGGATTGCATTATACCAATAGTAAATGAGCGCGGAGAAAAATACACATAAAAAATAAGGACTTACTTATACGGGGGTAGACAAACAAATTTTGTTTTTACAAACTTATGGTTTTGAATAAGTCCGGTTGTTCGGGTCAATCAGTTTTGGGTTTGGTTTGGTTTTGTTTGGTTCATGTTGATTTTAAATTTTCTCAGTATTCAGTTCGAGTCGGATCGGATTAGGTAAATTCGGTTTGTTCAGGTGGTTTATTGAAATTCGGGATGGTTTGGAACTTTGGATAGGTATGAGTGGCTTTTGGTTTGGTGGACTCTCGAATTAGATAATTTCAGCTTGGGTAACTTTCAGTTCTGGTTAGCCTCTAGGTTGTTCATTTTTTACGGGTCATGGGTCTAATTTGGGTTAATTATTCGGTTAAATTCGATTGACATTACAGAATCAAACAACTTCATAATATGATACTCCCTCCGTTCAAACAATATCTGTCATTTTAGAAACTAACAAACTTATTAAGGAAAGTAGAAAAATGACACATGTACCCCTACTTTTTACTTTTCTATTTAGATAATAATTACTTTTGTTTGGAATAGTAGGGTTAAAAGTGGAAAAAAGTGTGTCAAAAAACTAGAAAGACATATATTATTGAACAAGAATCACATCCTAAAACAACAGATATTAATTAACAGAGGGAGTATGTAACTTTAACTTCAATCAATCTCACTAACTTGTATTAGAATAGGTCGACTCTAACATAAAGCGTTGATTTTAAGTATACAACGTCTCATATTTCTTATTTCTTTTATGTTTCTTTGCTAAAACATGCTTAATCTTATAATTGCTTTCGGACCTACAAATGAGATTGTTTGTAATCTGATTCCATTAAACTCATGAAATTTTTTCCAATATATTCCAGTGAGGGACACACTCCGAGAGTGTGCGCAAGGCAACAACACATGCATAACAATGAGCAGGCGTAGGGCATCATGCGATGTCGACACGAGCGTTGGGCGTGTTGTGACGATCCAAGCGCAGGGCGCACGGTGACGACCCGGGTGCTGGGCATGCGACGACAACCTGTGGGCAGGGTGCGTGGTGTCGACCTGAGCGTGCGGTAATGACCCCGATGCGGCTGTCGTGAGTGGGCTGGTCCTCAAGTGCGCGTGTGCAGGTGTGGTCATAGTTCGAGTTGGATCGAATTAGGTAAATTCGGTTTGTTCAGGTGGTTTATTGAAATTCGGGGCGGTTTGGAACTTTGGATAGGTATGAGTGACTTTTGGTTTGGTGGACTCTCGACTTAGATAATTTCATCTTGGGTAACTTTCGGTTCTGGTTAGCCTCTAGGTTGTTCATTTTTTACGGGTCATGGGTCTAATTTAGGTTAATTATTCGGTTAAATTCGATTGACATTACAGAATCAAACAACTTCATAATATGATACTCCCTCCGTTCAAACAATATCTGTCATTTTAGAAACTGACAAACTTATTAAGGAAAGTAGAAAAATGACGCATGTACCCCTACTTTTTACTTTTCTATTTAGATAATAATTACTTTTGTTTTGAATAGTAGGGTTAAAAGTGGAAAAAAGTGTGTCAAAAAACTAGAAAGACATATATTGTTGAACAAGAATCATCCTAAAACGACAATATTAATTAACAGAGGGAGTATGTAACTTTAACTTCAATCAATCTCACTAACTTGTATTAGATTAGGTCGACTCTAACATAAAGCGTTGATTTTAAGTATACAACGTCTCATATTTCTTATTTCTTTTATGTTTCTTTGCTAAAACATGCTTAATCTTTTAATTGCTTTCGGACCTACAAATGAGATTGTTTGTAATCTGATTCCATTAAACTCATGAAATTGTTTCCAATATATTCCAGTGAGGGACACACTCTGAGAGTGTACGCAAGGCAACAACACATGCATAACAATGAGCAGGCGTAGGGCATCATGCGATGTCGACACGAGCGTTGGCGTGTTGTGACGATCCAAGCGCAGGGCGCACGGTGACGACTCGCTGGGCATGCGACGACAACCTGTTGGCAGGGTGCGTGGTGTCGACCTGAGCGTGCGGTAATGACCCCGATGCAGCTGTCGTGAGTGGGCTGGTCCTCAAGTGCGCGTGTGCAGGTGTGGTCATAGTTCGAGTTGGATCAGATTAGGTAAATTCGGTTTGTTCAGGTGGTTCATTGAAATTCGGGGCGGTTTGGAACTTTGGATAAGTATGAGTGACTTTTGGTTTGGTGGACTCTCGACTTAGATAATTTCAGCTTGGGTAACTTTCGGTTCTGGTTAGCCTCTAGATTGTTCATTTTTTACGGGTCATGGGTCTAATTTGGGTTAATTATTCGGTTAAATTCGATTGACATTACAGAATCAAACAACTTCATAATATGATACTCCTTCCGTTCAAACAATATCTGTCATTTTAGAAAATGACAAACTTATTAAGGAAAGTAGAAAAATGACGCATGTACCCCTACTTTTTACTTTTCTATTTAGATAATAATTACTTTTGTTTTGAATAGTAGGGTTAAAAGTGGAAAAAAGTGTGTCAAAAAACTAGAAAGACATATATTGTTGAACAAGAATCACATCCTAAAACGACAGATATTAATTAACAGAGGGAGTATGTAACTTTAACTTCAATCAATCTCACTAACTTGTATTAGATTAGGTCGACTCTAACATAAAGCGTTGATTTTAAGTATACAACGTCTCATATTTCTTATTTCTTTTATGTTTCTTTGCTAAAACATGCTTAATCTTTTAATTGCTTTCGGACCTACAAATGAGATTGTTTGTAATCTGATTCCATTAAACTCATGAAATTCTTTCCAATATATTCCAGTGAGGGACACACTCCGAGAGTGTGCGCAAGGCAACAACACATGCATAACAATGAGCAGGCGTAGGGCATCATGCGATGTCGACACGAGCGTTGGGCGTGTTGTGACGATCCAAGCGCAGGGCGCACGGTGACGACCCGGGCGCTGGGCATGCGACGACAACCTGTGGGCAGGGTGCGTGGTGTCGACCTGAGCGTGCGGTAATGACCCCGATGCGGCTGTCGTGAGTGGGCTGGTCCTCAAGTGCGCGTGTGCAGGTGTGGTCATAGTTCGAGTTGGATCGGATTAGGTAAATTCGGTTTGTTCAGGTGGTTTATTGAAATTCGGGCGGTTTGGAACTTTGGATAGGTATGAGTGACTTTTGGTTTGGTGGACTCTCGACTTAGATAATTTCATCTTGGGTAACTTTCGGTTCTGGTTAGCCTCTAGGTTGTTCATTTTTTACGGGTCATGGGTCTAATTTAGGTTAATTATTCGGTTAAATTCGATTGACATTACAGAATCAAACAACTTCATAATATGATACTCCCTCCGTTCAAACAATATCTGTCATTTTAGAAACTGACAAACTTATTAAGGAAAGTAGAAAAATGACGCATGTACCCCTACTTTTTACTTTTCTATTTAGATAATAATTACTTTTGTTTTGAATAGTAGGGTTAAAAGTGGAAAAAAGTGTGTCAAAAAACTAGAAAGACATATATTGTTGAACAAGAATCACATCCTAAAACGACAGATATTAATTAACAGAGGGAGTATGTAACTTTAACTTCAATCAATCTCACTAACTTGTATTAGATTAGGTCGACTCTAACATAAAGCGTTGATTTTAAGTATACAACGTCTCATATTTCTTATTTCTTTTATGTTTCTTTGCTAAAACATGCTTAATCTTTTAATTGCTTTCACCTACAAATGAGATTGTTTAATCTGATTCCATTAAACTCATGAAATTCTTTCCAATATATTCCAGTGAGGGACACACTCCGAGAGTGTGCGCAAGGCAACAACACATGCATAACAATGAGCAGGCGTAGGGCATCATGCGATGTCGACACGAGCGTTGGGTGTTGTGACGATCCAAGCGCAGGGCGCACGGTGACGACTCGGGTGCTGGGCATGCGACGACAACCTGTTGGCAGGGTGTGTGGTGTCGACCTGAGCGTGCGGTAATGACCCCGATGCGGCTGTCGTGAGTGGGCTGGTCCTCAAGTGCGCGTGTGCAGGTGTGGTCATAGTTCGAGTTGGATCGGATTAGGTAAATTCGGTTGTTCAGGTGGTTTATTGAAATTCGGGGCGGTTTGGAACTTTGGATAGTATGAGTGACTTTTGGTTTGGTGGACTCTCGACTTAGATAATTTCATCTTGGGTAACTTTCGGTTCTGGTTAGCCTCTAGATTGTTCATTTTTTACGGGTCATGGGTCTAATTTAGGTTAATTATTCGGTTAAATTCGATTGACATTACAGAATCAAACAACTTCATAATATGATACTCCTCCGTTCAAACAATATCTGTCATTTTAGAAACTGACAAACTTATTAAGGAAAGTAGAAAAATGACGCATGTACCCCTACTTTTACTTTTCTATTTAGATAATAATTACTTTTGTTTTGAATAGTAGGGTTAAAAGTGGAAAAAAGTGTGTCAAAAAACTAGAAAGACATATATTGTTGAACAAGAATCACATCCTAAACGACAAATATTAATTAACAGAGGGAGTATGTAACTTTAACTTCAATCAATCTCACTAACTTGTATTAGATTAGGTCGACTCTAACATAAAGCGTTGATTTTAAGTATACAACGTCTCATATTTCTTATTTCTTTTATGTTTCTTTGCTAAAACATGCTTAATCTTTTAATTGCTTTCGGGCCTACAAATGAGATTGTTTGTATCTGATTCCATTAAACTCATGAAATTTTTCCAATATATTCCAGTGAGGGACACACTCCGAGAGTGTGCGCAAGGCAACAACACATGCATAACAATGAGCAGGCGTAGGGCATCATGCGATGTCGACACGAGCGTTGGGCGTGTTGTGACGATCCAAGCGCAGAGCGCACGGTGACGACCCGGGCGCTGGGCATGCGACGACAACCTGTGGGCAGGGTGCGTGGTGTCGACCTGAGCGTGCGGTAATGACCCCGATGCGGCTGTCGTGAGTGGGCTGGTCCTCAAGTGCGCGTGTGCAGGTGTGGTCATACTGTGACAACTTAGGGTTTACCGTGTCCCTCATGTACTGCTAGTAATCAATTGTAATAGAATAAGATTGAAAATAGTGCATGTAAATTTCTCAACTATACAAGTATGAATGCATAGACAGATTAATGTAAACAAATAATTATAATTTGCATCATTTTATACATTTGTAACGAACTTGTAAGCTTTAAAGAAAATAAGGGAGGTGAAAAAAAGTGAGGGATGTATATAATGACACTCTTGGCGTAGTAATTCATAAATGTCCATATAATAATATATCATGTTATACTAACTTTGTTAGAAATTTATAAATGTCCATATAATAATATGTCATATTATATTGAGTTTGTTAGTAATTTAAAATATCCACATAATAATATAATAATGTATATTATTACCTTAGGTTACAATTTTTCTAAAGTTGCATCTTTTATACATCTTTTATATTTTGGATTTAATTATTTAATTTATAAAAAAATATTCAAATAAATAGAGTATCTGAAATTTTGAGTAAAATAAATTAGATATATTAAACTCCTTAAAAAGTAACTACGTAAAAAGGAACTTTTCTTAAAATATTTGTATCCCATAATTAAACTTAACATAACTCTAGTCTTTATCTTAGTCCATTAGGTTTTTTTAGTCACTGTCGTCACTCTTCTTTGTTTTTTTCTCACTCACCGTCATACCTCATACCCTCACCTTAATTTCAGTCAAGATTCATGATCAACTCATTCACCCACCTCCATAGACAACACCGAGCACTCTCTCTAGTCCATCTACTCACCACGTTACTAGTTGTTTCATCAAGCACATACCGCTGTCTTCGTGCCAAACCGCCAATTTGTTTTGTCAAACCTAATTATTGATGAAGTTTTAGTTCACCAGTAAAAAAGACCCTATTAATTTTGGCGGTTCAGAATCACCGAAATGGGTGCCGTAGGGGTAAGGCTCTATTATCTTCAATCTTGTTTGTGAGATGCAGCAATTCCAGTAATTTATCACTGTAGATAGGCGCTGAGCATGTACGTTCACTGTTCGCTAGAGAGAACAAGATAAGTTCGAGTATTATCGATTCAGGAATGAACTGTTCTCAACCCTGTCTCCAACCTTTGATCCAATGATATATCTCTAAGAGGCGCAAACACAAAAGATAATGAAGAGATGCGCAGAGCATATGTTCCTTGTTCACCAGAGAGAAAGAGATTAGTTTGAATATATTACCGATTCAGGAATGAACTTTTTTCATTCCGGTCTTTAACCTGGTGAGCAGATGTAACAGTTTCATCCGTTGATTTATCTCTAAGAGGCGCAGACAAAAGAGAATGAAGAGAGGTGCAGAGCATACATGTTCTTGTTCGGCAGAGAGAAGAAGATAAGTTCTAGTATATTACCGATACCGAGATGAACTATTCTTAGCCCCGTCTTCAACCTGGTGAGCGAGACGCAGCAGTTCGATCTAGTGATATATCTTTGAGAAGCGCAGACACATAATAGAAAGATAAGAAGATAAGTTCGAGTATATTACCGGTTGGAATGAACTGTTCTCAGCCCCTTCTCCAATCTGGTGAGCGAGATGCTGCAGTTCTAGTGATTTCTTTA
The DNA here is from genome assembly GCA_023374045.1 of Limonium bicolor. Classification (NCBI taxonomy): domain Eukaryota; kingdom Viridiplantae; phylum Streptophyta; class Magnoliopsida; order Caryophyllales; family Plumbaginaceae; genus Limonium; species Limonium bicolor. The sequence goes on from CM041777.1 coordinate 56,600,250, forward strand.
AGAGGCGCAAACACAAGAAGAGCATGAAGAGAGGTGCAAAACATATATGTTCTTTACTCATCGGTTAGGGTTGCAAAATTACTATGAGTGAAGAGAAGACGGCGGTGCCCGTGAAATGCAAAGAAAAATCCTATGTTGGCGGTTGTTTTACTATCTCGGTGGTTGTTAGTAGGAACCGTCGAAATAGGCATTTCCCTTTTTTTTAAAAAAAAAGCCTATTTCGACGGTTGATACTAGGAACCACCAAGATAAGTCTTTATTTAAAAAAAAGTTATCACGGCTCTATTTCGGAAATTCTATTTACAACCGCTGAGATAAGGGACGTGGAGATAGGGCCACCCAAATAGACGTTTTTTGTACTAGTGGTTTATCTTGCAGTTTCATGGATAAAGAGACTCATCTACATGGGTTGAAATCATATGGTGGGACTTGTGCTTGGTCCTTAGTCATTTTGTTTATGCATAGTTGTTTCTATTTTGTTTTCTTTAATTTCGCTTTTACTTGACCAGGCCTTGGAAAATGATGTGTACCTTTTTTTTATAGTGGGGCTACATAAGTAGCTTTGATAAGTATCACAGCATGGGTTTCCCCAGCCAGGTGTTGCTACAATTCATCCATACATAGATACGAAGAAAGCGAAAACATGACACAATAGCATATAAAATCATAATCTATGCCTAAAACATATGTTGGATATTCGTGCTGGTGACTAAAGATGTTATAGTCCCAACGAATTTGTTGTCCTTCTTCCACCATTCACATGCCTGCAGCTTGGTGGATGTAACTATCTTATATGCTAGTATAGTCATTAGGTCTGGTCGTTAACTTTTGTTAGTGTAATATTTCTACCTCTCTTCTGGCTTATGTAACTTTTAACTTTAACTATAAGTAGCTTATGTTTTTAAATCTTAGCCTTGGTTATACGAATCAAGAAAAACATAAGAACATATCAATCCTACAATTATTATTGGGTATGTTTTGTTTCATCTTCTTCATCTGCTATAATTAAATGTAATATGTTCATTCGTGCCACATATGATTTTTGTTCTCGGTTCGGTTGATGTTAGGTTGATTTTTGGTTCGTGTCACTTTGGATTTTGGGTCATCGTTGGGTTATGGGTGACTTCAGCTTGATTGATTTTGGTTTGGATGACTTTTGGTTGGATGATTGTGGATTATTTTCGGTTATATAATATAATTGTTCAGTTTGGTTTGGGTTGGTTTGAATTGAATTTCGGGTCATTTTTGAAGTTATATTTTTTTGTTGAAATTTAGATTCAGATCTATTTAATACGGTTCAATTTTTCGAGTTCGGTCTACTATTGTTAGGTCTAGTTTTGAGAAACACATATAGAGAAATACAACTTTCAATGAGTTTAGAAATTTGTAGTCTAAAACATAACCGAGTTGTAATATCATCATACACATTAGTATACATTGCTATTAATTATTGAGTTATGTATGATTATGAACTAAAACTAAAAGTAAAACTAAAATAAAGAGCATGTCATCTTGTTAACTATTAATAATAATAGATTAACGTAACAAAGACATCTCATTAACAACAACTAACTGCTGAAGGTGACAATATATTTTTACAAACTTTCAAATAAATTAGGGGAAATCCATAATGTGTTACTAAAAACATTGTGATTCACAAAATAACATGATTTTAAAACTTGTTCTTCACAGGTTAGGCTATGGAAAAAAATATTTGATTCACAATATATCACTATTGTCTAGAATAGTTATTATTGTGCCCCCGACTTCACAGACCATGTTTCAAGTTCACAACATACCACTTTTTTTTAGAAACAACTCATTTTTCTTCTATTTTTCAAATTTTAAAAGTTCATAATATGTCACCCAATTTTTTTAAATTTATAATATGCCCTTAAATGCTTTTATGTTCCAACAAACAATGGGTTTCATGTCTATCAGTTAGTTTTTTTTTCTTCTATAAAACCTTTATTTGTCATATCAAACTATTCAAAAATCATACAAAACTTTTAGTCATGTTCACCACCAATATCAATGAAAAGTTTTAAACTATACCCATTTAAATGCTAGAGTTAACCACCTAATGAACCATTATCTTTCTTGCTTCTTTTTTCATGTACTATCTCATGTCCTTTTTGAAGTATTAGTAGTAGATGATGACCTCACCTCTTGAGTAATTGTCCCTCGACATAAATAATTTGTATAGTCGTTTCTTTATGATCAACAACCCTCTTTTTTGCTCATTATTTGCAAGTGCGCTTGTTATGACCATAACAATTACATTTGGTACACTTGTTGGCAATTTTTTTTCTTAATATTTTCATTATTCTCCGCTCTTTTTTTTGTTTGAGGTAATTATTCCCCCTCTTCTAATTCACGGGATCGTTGAAAATCCTCTTTTCATAATAGGATGTTGGATTATTGGTGTATTGTTTGAAACTTTTGATAAACAGGTGACCATGACTAATTTTTTTTTACAGGTACTAACATTTAGTATGACAAAATAACGATTTTATAGTAAAAAAACTAACTGTTAGACATAAACTAGGTGTTTAAGCAGTAATATGACTGTTGGAAAAATACAAATTATTGGCATATATTGTGAACTTATGAAATTTGAGTGATATATTATGAACTTTTAAAATTTTAACAATATAAGAAAACTAGCCATTACAATGTACATTGTCTTTTATTTAATCAATATTCAATACATTGTTTGATTACTTATTTTTTAGGCTATCACATCTTTATAAAAAACATTAGTTTTTCTATTTATATATATAACAATGTTAATTTTAAACAAAAACATATTAACATATATTATATGTGGAAAATAATGCAAACATTTTTATTTTATTTCCAAACATAGTTTAGTGTTTTTATTTTACACTCCAGTTAATATATATACATGTTTTTGTCAAAATATGTAAAAAAAATAAATTGTATGAATTTTAATATGTTAACATATTATATTTGAATTAATATATCATAAATAATATTAATGAATTATTATTAGCTTTATTTAATACTAAAAATGACATATTTTTGTAACACAATATTGTCATATTGCTACTATACATTTATTTTCTCAAAACAAGAATCCATATGTAAACAATAATATCTTTAAGTTGTTGTATACTCCCTCTGTCCCTTCTTGACCATCATGTTTACTTTTTAGGTATGCCATTTGATTTCAATATTTAACATATAAATAATATAATTTTATAAATCTAAGTTTTGAAATTGATTCCTTAGTTTCATAAAATTATTTTATCTTATATGTTAATATTGAATTGGAAAAACATGTCAAAAAGCAAACAAAACGGTCAAAATGGAACAAATAGAGTATTTAATAGATGATAATGTAATTTAAGGGAATTTGTTTTTGAAAATTTGTGATAAACCTAATCCATTATAATACTTCTTTTTTATTTTAATTTTTGCATTAAATATAAAATTTATTTAGTATATGATTATGATAAATTATTTTGGAAATTTTTCTAAGATGATGATATTAAATACATTTTTTTAAAGTATAATTTGCCATATTTTTTAATAGTAAATTTGGACTATTTGTATAACATGAACAACATATGAAAGATGAAACTATGAATTGTATTTTAAGTTTGTCTTAACAGATTAAAGGTATGACAATACTTATTAATATATGCATTAAATATATTGTCATTCACATACCTATATTTTTTTACAATACACACATACCTAATATTTTCATTCACATTTATCATTGCCATTTTACCAAACAAACCTACGCTAGTACTATTTAATCGTGATACAATACACGTGTTGCTCTTGAGTTGGATGCCTCACCGTGCTGTAACCCATTTTCTCTTCCTATAAACAGTGACTTTGGAGGGTAAAAACAACTCGGCTAAGGGACAAAATAGGAAAAGCAGTTGCTACAGACTCCAGTGGTTGGCGAGGCGTAGTAGTATCCCTAACAGCCCCAATCTCCATAGAAATCTAGAACAGCCGCCTGCAACTTCGAAGAGCTGAGCAGGAAGGGCACAACCGGCTGACCGCCCCACCTTCCTCTGCTGTCCCTGTTGTTGACCATTTCAATCCAGCAATGGCTGAATCCGCCAGCCAGGCACCGCCATCTCTTGCCGAGGTGCCTCCCTCTGCCTCCCATTCCCTCATATATTTCTTCTCCAAGATTTCCCCCCTAATTTTTCTGAGCTTGTATGACTCTTCTTCTTTGTAATTTGAATTTGTTTCAGCTCGATCTGTCTTGGCCTTCTGAATTTTTTTTTTGCCAGTTTACCTGAGTTTTTGAGATTTCATTGTAAGAATCGGAATCTGCACGGGTTCGTTTATTGGCACTTGGGAGTTGATTATGATCGATGTACTTACGCGGATCCTCAGTAGCTATTTTCAATTACCTAGTTCTGATATCCATGATCAATTTTGAACAAAACCCCCTTGTATCATCAGAAATATGCTAGCTGAAGTAATATATGCCTCGATCTGTTTCCTTGGGATCCTAGATCTTGGCGGCTAGAACATGGATGACTATGCTTGCGCGTTGTTTGCATTGACGATGGGTTAGGAGGTCTTGTGAAATTGGACTATCGTGTGACAGAAGGATGAATGAGCCTAGATGAGATCGTGGTGACCTAAATTACATTGATTTTGGCTTTGATTACCTTAGTCCTAGCTTGCGGAGGGTGAAGACTGACGAATACACTTACTTATACCTCATACAGCGCTCAGCTGTGTCTTGGAGCCGAGAATTTTCTAGCTTCACCATTCTTGTTTTATTACTACATATAACACCATTCCTTTATGTCAATGTGGGTGGTAAATTATCTTATGTAGCTCTGCAAACCTCTATTGCACCAACTTGGGTTTTATTGAACTGGTCTTCATTTGTGTACGATTCTTATTAAAATCAGTAATCCATCTGCTAGTTCCAGTATATCTACTTGCTTAGTCTCCTAATAAAGGCTGGTGAGATGAAGATGGGGCGTGTTTGTTGTATGGTTGAAAGGATCCTGCTAAATTCCTTGGTTTCTGTCTGAATCTAGGGATCCCCTTTTCTTTTGTCTTTAATGTACCTTGAACTTGCTCCATTGACATGATGCTGTTAGAAGTCAAACTTTATTTCCAATATTATACATATTTGGGGATGTCACAAAGAAGGATTATGACCTTTTACTACTCTTAGAAAGTTGAGATCACTATGAGTAGGCATTTTTCTGATGGAGGAAGGCTGTGCTACATCTGGCTTCTGGAGCTTGTCGTAGGTGGTGGGCTAAATAAGAAAGGGGTTTATTCTTTTATTATTATTGTATTTCTAGTGAAAGGAGTTGCTACTTTATCTAACTAGTATCTCCCTACGCTTGATGTATCCAGCAATACGCCCTTCCAAAGGAAGACAAGGTTGAAACTGTTTCAAAAATTGAAGAGGTAGCAAAGGATACAGTTAGTGCTGTCGCAGAGGTGGGAACTCCAGAGAAATCTGAGGAAGCTCCAGCTGCTGTTGAGGAAAGCAGTGAACCTACTGCTGCCACAGAAGCTTCAAGTGAGAAAAGTGATGAACCTCCAAGTGCAGAAACTGGGGAAACCACTGTCCAAGAAGAAGAGGCCAGTGAAGAGACACCTGAAATAAAGGTCAGCTACAAACCTTTGACTTACCCAGGAATGTCTTGGTTTATTCAGTCTACTTTTATGCCTTGATGATCTGTTATATCTTTGTATATTTTATCTGTTAATTCTTGCTGTACGGTCTCACATCTTCTCTATATGAATTACCAGCTCGAGACAGCACCCGCAGATTTCCGTTTTCCTACTACAAACCAAACAAGGCATTGCTTTACCCGATATATTGAATATCATAGGTGTGTTGGATTAATTCTGCATTTTTGAATCATCTTTTAAATCTGTCACGAGTATGATGTTGTTTCTAACTTGTGGCAAAAAAATCTAGGTGTGTTGCAGCAAAGGGTGAAGGTGCTCCCGAGTGTGATAAGTTCGCCAAATATTATCGCTCGCTGTGCCCGGGTGAATGGGTAAGCAGTGTTTTTGTATTTTGTTATTAATCGAGTGATGGTAGTTTTATTGCATGTATGGGCTATAAAGATGATGAATTTTGATTTGTATGGTATCTAGCCTTACCTACCCATTTCATCTTCTAGGATATATTATTGCTTTGTCTAGACTTGTTGCTTGCGATCGCTGTTTTTTTTAATGATGCTCAAATCATATAATGATCCGGGTTTGCTTTGCTATACATGTAGTCATTTCGTCTTTACACATCTAAACTGCTTTATTCATTTTGTTCTTGTGTTTAATTGTCCTTTCCAGGTTGACAAATGGAACGAGCAAAGAGAGAACGGGACATTCCCTGGTCCTCTGTAAATGGGCTTTTATCAGCACATTTGAATTGTTCGGCTGATCACTCAAGTTAGAGCAAGTTCGAGACACAGTTTTCTCATTAGAACCACCGGCTGAATAAATATTTTCCACATATTTTCGAACTAGAATTTTGATCTAGAATGCAAAAATGGCTGCTGCTGCTGCTTCTGAAATAATTTTTTTTTGGGTGTTATATCTGCCCCCTTGTATGGAGGCAAAACCTCTCTTCTTGTAATCTTTGCTTCAGTGCAATACACAGAATTTCTGCATGCTCTTTCAAAATGCATGTTTGAGCACCCCGAATCCTGATGCTCTGAAATCTTATGATGTTGCTGATATCAGTTCGTCACGAGGTCAAAGTTAACTGTTTCATGTCATCACTTGTTTGTCTACTTAACCTTAATTCAACGCTCATGATGGAAAGAATTTAGTCCAATCCTTGCCCTTTTTGTACAGCTTGGAAGCAGCATGCTCCTGATTTCAGGCCACATGATTGAACTGTCTTTTAAAGATTATACATGTGGAAATTTCACTAAATACCCCGATATTTGAGTGATCTTCACAAAATGTTTGAGGGTTGCAACTTACAACAAATGTCCCCAAGGGTTCATTAAATATTCTTTTAAAATTTGACATATGATATTTTTATGTACTCATTTTATCCCTCTTGCAATAATGTCAATATTTTAAAAAATATATATATAAATACATAAAAAGTCATAAAAATCATATAAAATTTTAAAAATTTTCAAACGAATAAAAATCATACAAAAAATACACTAAAACTAATTTAAATCACAACATTTAAAAATAAATGGAAATAACTAAATAATTTATTTATTTACCTTAAAATAAACATAAATATTTAAATGCTACATTATTTTAAAAACTATTGTATCGGTGATTTAAAATCGTAAAAAAGTTTAAAACAATTACATTATATATAATAAATAATTAAATAATTTTATAAATAATAAAAATTATTAACAAATATATTACTACCTCCGTCCCACTTTGACATTCTTGTTTGCTTTTTGGCACGTTCTTCTACTTCAATTTTAAATATATAAGATAAAATAATATTATAAAATAAATTTCTACAACATATAGTTTTTCATATAATGATTCTATTGCAAAACTTAGATTTGTAAAATTATGTAATCTTATAGGTTAAATATTAAAGTCAAACGACATGTTCAAATAATAAACCAGAAGGTCAATACGGCAGCGAGGGAGTATAAAATATCAATCATCACAATAAAAACTAAAACACAATTTTATCCTTCATTTTTATAATTTGTAAATTATTTTTTCTATGAAATTTATAAAATTGTTACTTATGATACATTTCAAATTATTTATACATTGTTTAAATTTAATTTTTGAATGTTTTATTATATTTAATGTAATTATTATAACTTTTTAGATTTTATTTTATGTTATTCGTTGTAATAGATTTAAAATCGTTTGATTAGAATTTTTTTTATTATTTAGTCATATGTCATAGTGTTTTTAATTTTTTTATGATAATAGATTTTTGGTGTTTTTGTTTTTTATAGTTTTAGTCATTAATTAGAACTGTTTTAAATGTAATATGATACTTAATTACTTTTAGTTGCATCTTGTTTAAGTTTTATACATTATTATTTTTTCATTTGAAATGACTAAATAATAATTAATTTATTTACCTTAAAAATAAACATAAATTTTTAAATGCTACATTATTTAAAAACTATCGTATCGGTGACTTAAAATCATAAAAAAGTTTTAAAAAATTACATTATATATAATAAATAATTAAATAATTTTATAAATAATAAAAATTATTAACGAATATGTTATAAAATAGGGAAATTTCATGAAATGCCACTATATTTTTGGCTAATTATGAAATACCACTAAAAAAAAGAAAATCACGAAATGCAACTATATTTTCTGAAAAGTCCATAAAATACCACTATAGATAGGAAAAAGACAAAAATACCCCTACTAGTTAACAAAGTACTTTTAAAGTTCACAATATGCCCCTAAGTGTTAAAAATTAACAAAAATATCAAAATACAATAAAAATATAAAAAAATGTAAAAATTATAAAAAATTAAAGAATTTTAAAAATTTTAAAAATAAAATTTTTAAAAAATATATCATTAAATATATATATAAAAATAAATATTTCATTTTTTAAATTTATTCAATACCATAAAAAGAATGTTGAGTTCTAAACAAATAATTTATACCAATTTTTCTACTAATTTAGTACTATAAATTATAACAAATAAATACCAAAATTTTAATCATACATTTTTCATTATTATTTGCTATCAATTCGGATTATTTATTTCTTAAACTAAATAATTTTTTTATATTGTTGATAAAATTTAAAAACTAAAATTCTAAACATAATAATTTATTTAAGATAAAGCGACTAAGAATATATAGCAAATAAAATATATATATATATATCACATACAATATTAAATAGTAAAACTCGTTTTAAATGTAGAATAAAAATGTTTTCAGAATAATAATATGCAACTTATTATTTCTTTGGTTTTTGGCTAATTCATGAAATGCCACTAAAAAAAAGAAAATCACGAAATGCCACTATATTTTCTGAAAAGTCCATGAAAGACCACTATAGATAGGAAAAAGACAAAAATACCCCTACTAGTTAACAAAGTACTTTTAAAGTTCACAATATGCCCCTAAGTGTTAAAAATTAACAAAAATATCAAAATACAATAAAAATATAAAAAAATGTAAAAATTATAAAAAATTAAAACATTAAAAAATTAAAGAATTTTTCAAATAAAATTTTTTAAAAAATATATCATTAAATATAAAAAAATAAATATTTCATTTTTTAAAATTTATTCAATACCATAAAAAGAATGTTGAGTTCTAAACAAATAATTTATACCAATTTTTCTACCAATTTAGTACTATAAATTATAACAAATAAATACCAAAATTTTAATCATACATTTTTTTCATTATTATTTGCTATCAATTCAGATTATTTATTTCTTAAACTAAATAATTTTTTTATATTGTTGATAAAATTTAAAAACTAAAATTCTAAACATAATAATTTATTTAAGATAAAGCGACTAAGTATATATATATATATATATATAACATACAATATTAAATAGTAAAACTCGTTTTAAATGTAGAATAAAAATGTTTTCAGAATAATAATATGCAACTTATTATTTCTTTGGTTGTCATTATTTGCTCTAATAAGTTGCATATTATTATTGTGAAAACGTTTTATTCTAAATTTCAACAGTTTTACTATTTAATATTGTATGTCATATATATATATATATATATATATATTCTCAGTCGCTCTATTTCAAATAAATTATTATATTTAGAAAGTTTAGTTTCAAAAATTTATCAGCAATATAAAAAAATTATTTACTTTGAAGAAATAAAAGATCTAAATTGATAGAAAATAATTGATAAAAAATGTACGATAAAAATTATGGTACTTATTTGGTATAAATTATGATATATATTGATTGAAAAATTGGTATACATTATTTGTTTATAACTCAATATTAAAAAAGGAAATATTTATTGTTTATATTTAATGATATTTTCATTTTTTTAATTTTTTAATTTTTTAATTTTTTTTATTTTTATAATTTTTATTATATTTTGATATTTTTGTTAATTTTTGTTAATTTTTAACAATTAGGGGCATATTGTGAACTTTAAAAGTACTTTGTTAACTAGTAGGGATATTTTTGTCTTTTTCCATCTATAGTGGCATTTCATGGATTTTTCAAAAAATATTGTGATATTTCGTGGCTTTCTATTTTTTAGTGGCATTTCATGAATTAGCCAAAAATATAGTGACATTTCATGAAATTCCCCTTTAAAATATCAATCATCACAAGAAAAATTATAACATAATTTTATACTTTATTTTATAATTTGTAAATGATTTTTTTTATGAACTTTATAAAATTGTTACCTATGATACATTTCAAATTATTTATACATTGTTATATTGAAGTTTTTTAATGTTTATTATATTTAATGTAATTATTATAACTTTTTAGATTTTATTTTATGTTATTTGTTGTGACAGTTTTAAAATTGTGTGATTAGAATTTTTTTAAATATTATCTAGTCATTTGTCATAGTGTTTTTAATTTTTTTATGATAATAGATTTTTGGTGTTTTTGTTTTTTTATAGTTTTAGTCATTAATTAGAATTGTTTTAAATTTTATATGATACTTAATTACTTTTTGTGCATATTGTTTAAGTTTTATACATTATTATTTTTTTCATTTGAAATGACTAAATAATAATTAATTTATTTACCTTAAAAATAAACATAAATGTTTAAATGGTACATTAATTATAAGCTATTTTATTAGTTTTTAAAGCGTAAAAAAGTTTAAAATAATTGCATTATATATAATAAATAATTGAATAATTTTATAAATAATAAAAATTAATAACTAATATATTACAAAATATCAATCATTACAAGAAAAATTATAACATAATTTTATACTTTATTTTTATAATTTGTAAATGATTTTTTCTATGAACTTTATAAAATTGTTACTTATGATACATTTCAAATTATTTACACATTGTTTATGTTTAATTTTTTTTTACTATTTTATAATATTTAATGTAATTATTATAACTTTTTAGATTTTATTTTATGTTTTTCGCTGTAATAGTTTTAAAATCGTGTGATTAGATTTCTTTTTTTTATTTAGTCATTTGTCATAGTGTTTTTAATTTTTTTATGATAATAGATTTTTGATGTTTTTATAGTTTTAGTCATTAATTAGAATTGTTTTAAATTTTATTTGATACTTACTTACTTTTTGTGCCTCGGATTTGGTGATGGAACGGTTTTTTCCGTCAGCGACGGAAAGGTTTCAAACCATTGATTATACTTATAAACTTCTAATCTCAACCCTACAAAATCAGTATTTTATTTTTTAAATTTTCTGTACCCCATCTTCCATCTCTCTTACAAGCAATGTAAGGGATGCTTTGATGACATAATATATAATAATAAATATAAAGGTGATTTTGACCTTGACACATGTGTCATTTAATTTGTCATTTTTTATTTTATCCTTTTGTAAACTTTAAAATGTTGTATCTTATTATGTATAAGTTCAAATAATATAAATTTTATATCATTATTTATTATAATTCGAGCTTTTCAAAATAAGACCCAGCATAAGTATATTTTGATAAATTTTAAATTTTTTTGTATGTACATATATATATTTTACTATACGTACTAATTAGTCATAAACATTTTTATAATTTTAGGTTATAGGTAAATGTCAGGATAAATCTCAAAGCTGAAAATTAATCTATAAAGATAAATATTGGATTTCCATAATTTACAACAATATATTAAAACAATAATATCATTGAAATAGTATTACAACTATATTATAAATACAATGATTAAAAATATATAAGTACAAAAATTATTGACACCGTCGTTTTGAGATTTTGTGACGGAAGAGAAATCTCCATCTGTGACGGACTAAATCCCAACCTTGATCTGTTTTGATATTATTCTAATCTTACCAATTAACGCGTTGTAGTAGTATTATCTTTTAAAATTTGTTTCTTTTTTCTTTTCATGGGAACAACATAGTAATTAATACATCCAAGCTGTGAGTATAAGCATATGACAAATTGTATCAATATATACTTTACAAATTGTAAAACTTTAAATCAACAAATAAAATATATGGCAGAAATTACTTCCAGACCAACACAAGTAGTAGATGGACATTTCTATGAGATATATCACATGGTTAACGTGCATGTATACGTCAAAATATTATGAGTAAGATAAAAGTTTAATTAAATTTTATTTTAAAATATCATATCAAATGTGAGTATAAAAGTATAATAGTTAACCAAGGAATACACTCAAATATATTATAAAGGGCAATTACATGAAATGTCACTATATTTTTGGCTAATTCATGAAATGCCACTAAATAAAAAGAAAGTCATGAAATGTCATTATATTTTCATAAAAGTCCATGAAATGCCACTATAGTCATTGACCATATGGAAAAAGACAAAAAAAACCCTACTAGTTAAAAAAGTACTTTTAAAATTCACAATTTGCCCCTATATTCATTGTCGTTACTGACTTGACAGGTTTTTAGGGTTTGTGGTTTAGGGTCGATAGACCCTAAACCTTGCACTACAAACCCTAAAAATGCCTTCGACGTTTTTAGCTTTCCTAGGGTGAGTTTTGGGGGGTAGCGGAATCTATTTGGAATTTTTTCTGTATTTTATATTGTAACAACTAACTCGACATGTTTTTAGGGTTTGTGGTAGCGGGTTTAGGGTTGTTAGACCCAAAACCCGCCACTACAAACCCTAAAAATGCCTTCGACGTTTTTAGCTTTCCTAAGGTGGGTCTTGGGTGTTCGGGGGGGGGGGGGGGGGGTTGGGTAATCTATTGGAACTTTTTATGTACTTTATATTTTAACAACTAACTCGACAGGTTTTTACCCTAAACCTGCCACTACAAACCTTAAAAATGTCTTTGACGTTTTTAGCTTTTCTAGGATGGTTTTTGCGGTGTTTTGAGGGGTAGGGTAATCTATTTGGAATTTTCTGTACTTTATATTGTAGCAACTAACTCAACAGGTTTTTAAGGTTTGTGGTAACGGTATAGGGTCGTTAGACCCTAAACCCGCCACTACAAACCCTAAAAATGCCTTCGATGATTTTTAGCTTTCCTCAGGTGGGTTTTAGGGTGTGTGGGTTTATGGTAATCTTTGGAATCTATTCTATACTTTAATGTGATGATGTACATATTTTAATGTGAGAATGTAAATGTTTTAATGTGACGATGTACATGCTCAAATGTTACCACAATTATATATAATCACTAGTAGAAAAAGATTTAAAATGACGGACTTTATACCACGGTTATCAGTGAAACCGTCGTTTAAAGTTTATAAACCACGGTTATTTAAGGAACCGTCATATATGTTGCACGGCTCACACCGTCGTTTATAGTTCAACTCCGTATAAGATAAACGATGGTTCCGTCTCTAACCGTCGTATAATATACATAAACCACGGTTTAATATACAACCGTCATTTATCGGGTACGGCGTCGAATTATAAACGACGGTTTCCTTAGAACTGTGGTTTATTCCTTGTATCACAAAGGTTTTAAACGACGGTTTGTATAATAACCGTCGTTTAAAGTCATTTAATTAAAAACCCGACCTTTTCTTCTTCCTTTTCTTCTTCCTCCCGCGTTCTCTTCTCTGGCGATTTCCCCGAACTCCCGTCGAGCCACCACCCCCTCCACCGGTCTTCGACTCCACCGCCCCACTCCCGTCGCCTCTTTCTTCCGGTCGCGGCGACAACAACCGGCAACCATTTGAGCTGCCTCCACCGCCCCGTAGCTCCACCGCGCCTCCCCGCCCCTGCACACCGTCTTCCGGTCGCGGCAAGCC
>CM041777.1:56614624-56639163 GCA_023374045.1 Limonium bicolor
GATTATTTTTCAGATTATGGATCCTGACGATAGAGTCAAAGGGGACTTACTGTTGGGGCTGGATGATATTGACGATGACATCCCTACTGAAGAACCACCCTGCATCTACTTCGCAGAACCCGGAAGGGACGTGGACCGACCCGTGGGTTGAAGGAGAAGAAAGATTCTCCCATCGATTTGATCTGGGACAAGTACCTCCGACATCGTGGTGGGTCGAAGCAGTGTTGCTTCTTACTTGGGATTGATGGTAAAATCCCATTGCTCGATTAATAAGGATGGAAAGATCAAGAAAAGGCAGACAAAGACATCATGTGGCAGATGGTGCAGAAGAAGTACAAAGTCGCGGATGAACTTCGGACGAAGATTGAATCACTTCTAGCGACATCACTGCGACAGTTCAAGCATCGGTTGGATATGGCTGGATTACCAAACCGGGCTCCAAGAGGTCACCGCCTGGGTAGTGTATGATGGTATGGTCACGGAGGAGGACTGCAAGATATTCTACGACCATCGCCAGACGAAGAGTTTAAGGTACTTTTACAATTATTCTTTCTTAATTATTTAAGGAATAAATTTTAACAAATATTTTTTTTATTATGTATAACTTACAATATACAAATTTGTAACAGTTACGTCAAGAACAAGCGAGACGTAACCGGGCGAAGAATCTCTACAAGCACTTCATGGGGCGAGCTGGATACACGGGGCGGTTGGAGAAGTGGAAGAGCGAGGGCTTACTGACGAAAACTAATGAAGACGACACTCAGTCAGTTATTGATGATGTTGACGATGCAAGTAGAGTGCAGACATTTATGCTGGGTCGCATGAAGAAAAAGACGAGGGAGTATATGTGTTCCTGCAGAGCGAGACTGCTGAGTTGGCGTCCAAGATTGTAAGTATATATATTTAAAAGTTGTTGTTTACTAATTAGTAAGCTCATTTCTAATATTTTTGTTAATTTAAAATAGTCTGGCTCTACTGAGCGATGGGAGATGGTTCCGGCCCCTCCGTCTCAGGATGATCCCCTGAATAAGGCCCTTAGGCAAAAGGATCATCCAGGGCGAGTGCGGGGGCTTGGAGGGGAAGTTCGCCAAAAAGACGTGTTTCCTACGTCTCGATCGAGAGTACCACAGGAATGATAGAGAGAATGGTGGATGAACGGGTGCATGACCGGTTGGAGGAGTCGGAAAGACGTCACGCTGAGTCGGAAAGACGCCATGCTGAGGAGCGTCAAGCCTACGAGGAGCGCCTGCGAAGACTTGAGGCTTTAGTATTGGGCCGTCTGCATGCTCCTACACCGCACCTACTACTCCTACAACCGGTGTCTACTCCTACCGCGACGGCGGATACATCGATAGTGGCCGCGTCTCCTACACCGGAACCTACTGCTAGACCGATGTCTGCTCTTATCACGACGGCGGATACTGTCGATGATCCTACAGACGTCTGCTCCTACCACAACGGCGGATACTCCGATGGTCGATCATCCTGCACCTTCTTCTCCTACCAGAGACACATTTCCTTATCAAAACTTTCGGTTTTTTTTTTTTTTCCTCCTTAGTTATTTTAACATTACTTTAAAACAATATAATTTTATTAGCTTGCTACTGTGTGAGTTGATGTAGATGGCTAAATCATGTCATCTGTTTCAAGTGTTGGATGGTGGGACTGTGCATGTTGCATTCGGTCAGGTTTTACAGACCGAACACTGTAGTACATTTCAAGGTCATCCCACCTCTCCACGCTCGTGTGATGGTAGACGACATTGTGCGAGGTCATGAGGACTCTCCACTTCCGTTGGAGTGGAATCAGTGGAGTAAAATAGGTCAAGCACAATCTTCAGTTGTTCCATGGCCATATTCTCTCATTGATGTCAGTGACAAGGTAAACTATTTACATGCTTATGTTTAGTTTTTAACTTGACCGTTGACTGATATGTTTATTATTTAAATTTTGTATACTATTAGATTGATAAGGAATTAAGACCGGTTAAGAAGAGGAAAGTGGATAAGGGGAAGGAAGTTGTGAAATCAAGTGAGGAGAGTCAGAGTGTGAGAAAGGAAGTGGTGAAACCTTTCGATATGACTCCTAGGAGATCCCCCATTCTGACACCCAAGTATCTGAAGAAGTTGACAGTCAAACAAAAAATGTTGTATGACTTTTTCATGACGAGGCCGCAGTCTGTCACCAACTTCAACATTAAAGTGTCTAAGCATGTTTTCCACTCCTCTGAGCCCAGAGATCTGATGATTATCGTGAGCGATCTAAGAGAATTTTTGATGGGAGACCTGCTTAACATCTCGTGATTCAGGCCTATTGTGTGTAAGTATCTTTTAAATTATTACATTATCTTTCATTTTTTTAAGCTATTTAACATATCTTATGAAAAAATGTTGTTTAGGTGTTTGACTAGTAGACTGCTAGCGAGCAAGAGATTATTTGCCCTCTCTTTCTTGTGTCCGCAATTGATGTCAGCAAATCAGGCCGCATTGGATGAGCAAGGATGTGTACAGCATGTGAGGCAGGGATTTTGTAGTGCGGTGCGAAGAAGAAGCAAATATTTGCTGATCCCATATCATCAGATGTAAGTACACAAAACTGGAATTTTTTGCTTCCTAATTGTGATATTTAATAATTGTTCTACAAAACATTCTTTTTTTATCTGTGGCAGCAATCATTGGATGTTGTTGGTGTTGTGTATCGACACCTCATGCTTGTTGATACTAGACCCATTGGGCGGCCCTGATGACCTTTGAGAGATCGCTGTAGAGAAATATTTGAAGGAGTGAGTATTCAAAATTTTAATGCATTATGTATTTATTTTAAGCTTGTCCTAGATTATTGACAATAAATGACTTCATTTTAAAATGCTGTATTTATGCAGGGGCCATAAGCTTGGTTTAAGTGATGAAAAAAACCATTCTCCATCTTGGACTTCCACTACATACGTGTAAGTAATCATTTAATTTATGCATTTTTGTATTAAAGTTAAACGTTTAATTTTTTGATTTGTCTAAAGTTGGTAATCCAGGGATGGTGTGATGACAGTGTCCTCAACAGCCTGATATACAAAGCTGTGGCTATTATGTGATGCGGTACATGTTCGAGATTGTACAAAATATTGACACGCTAAGGATGATGACAAGGTAACCCATACCAATCAAAGTTTTAGTTAAAGTTATTGCATTTTAAATAAAATTGTGTACTAATGATGATCAGTTTCTTTTTATGGACAGATCGTTTCTTATTTCACACAAGCAGGGAGCACGTATTCCAAAGGGGATCTCGACTTTGTAAGAGATCATTTATCACAGTTTTGGTGTAAAAATTACTTGAGTGTTTCTTAGATCTTATATCCTAGTGTACGTAGTTAGACTTAGACTTTTGTTTTTGCTGAAGCAACTCTCAAAGTTTGTAAAGTTCAACTCTCTCTTATTTTTGAAAGTTTGAATGGGTTTGTTTGCAATTCGTTTTCAATGTTGCAATTCAAACTGGCAACTTGGTTTATGGTCATAGTGTGGTTGGTTATCAAAGGGCAATACCAGTTGGATGCCCTGTACAGGTTGTATATGCGATTGTAAATTGGGTTGTGTTGGAAAACATATGTGGTAGATGCTAAAAAAACAAAAAAAACTAAAAAAAAAGAAAAAAAACCACGGTTCACTTAAAACCGTGGTTTAAAACTCAATGGAACGACGAGTATAAACCACGGTTTATTATAAAACCGTCGTATAAAGTAGTCATATACCACGGTTATACACCCGAACCGTCGTATAAAACGCAATGGAACGACATTATATACCACGGTTTCCGTCCCAACCGTCGTATAAGTCGTCTGATTCCCGCGACACAACGGGCTTTAAACGACGGTTTTACAAACTGTGGTTTATAATGCGTCTTTTAAATGACGGTTTCAAACCGTGGTTTATTGCAATTTTCCGATATACCACGCGAGTATAAACCACGGTTTGAAACCGTGGTATATAGGCAAAATAACCGTGGTAAAAAACATTTTCTGCACTAGTGAATTGTTACCACGTCACGACTATATATAAATGTTTCCATGCCACGATTATATACAAACGTTTCCACAATTATATATAAACTTCTCTAGGTCATAAAAACGTTTCCACAATTTTATATAAACGTTTCGACAATTTTATATTAACGTTTCGACAATTTTATATAAACATTTCTGATGATTTTATATTAACGTTTCCATATAAACCTTTCCACGACATGATTACATATAAACATTTTTCATAATTATATATGAATGTTTTCACACCACAATTATATAGTGTTTCCACGATGGTATAAAGGTTTCCACGATTTCAGATGAACGTGTCCACCTGATAGTATAAAATGTTTCCACTTTGTTTTATATACGTTTCCCCAATTATATATAAACGTCTCTAGGTCATAAAAATGTTTCCACAATTTTATATAAACGTTTCGGCAATTTATATTAACGTTTTCACAATTTTATATAAACATTTTGACGACTTTATATTAACTTTTTCATATAAACCTTTCCACGACATGATTACATATAAACATTTTTCACAATTATACATGAATGTTTCCACGATGGTATAAAGGTTTCCACGATTTCAGACAAACGTGTCCAACTTATAGTATAAAATGTTTCCACTTTGTTTTATATATGTATCCACATTTTTATAGAAACCTAAACAATTCCATGATTATATATAACGCTTCCACACCACAATTCCAACGTTTCCATGCCACAATTAAGAATAATATTTATTCCGCTATGCATGAAGGTTTCCACGTTTTTATATAAACTTTTACACGTTTTTATATAAACGTTTCCACCTTTTTATATAAATGTTTTTACGTTTTTATATAATGTTTCCATGTTTTTATATGACGTTTCCACGTTTTTATATAACGTTTCCATATTTTTATATAACATTTCCATTATTATATATTATGGATGATAACTTATAACCTGAAGCCTAATATTTAGGTTCAATATTTTTAAAAAGTATTATAAGTCACTTATAGACCTGGCAATTTGGGTCGTGGGTCGGGTTGATATCAACCCTAACCCAGCCCATTTAAAATATCATCAACCCAACTCAACCCAAAAATGGATGGGTCAGAAAATCATGACCCTAACCCAACCCGTTTAAAATCCTTCAATCCTAACCCAACCCACCCAACCCATTTTTTAAGCATGCAATAATTTAGATGGATTAGGAGTAGAAATTAATAAAAAAAATCTAAAAACATCCAGTGCTAGCTGACACACTAATTAGAATGAAACAAAAGGAAGAGAAGTAATCTTGCTTGATCGACCCAACTTTAAAGGAATTCCATGTTATACAAAGAATGTAAAAGTACTGCACCGATATCCCATGAATAGAATAACACATACTTTTTCCATAAGTTTATATTTATCAATCTGAGCCTAAAGCTCTACCACTGTTGGGGAGGAATCCTATCTAGATATGCACATGATCCTAGTGCCCTTGATAAAAAGAGGTCCGAAAATGAAAATCTTCATTATGCATTAGAGAAATATACCAAAGACAAATCTTCTAAAGTTAGAAATAATTTATAAACTGAGATCTCCAAGACTCAAACTATGACTGATAGTTTTAAAATAATTACACCTATTTAAACTGAGTGATCATGCCTGAGAAAAGTAAAATCACAATCAATTATTCTTACCAACAATTGAGGAACTTTTATGCAGCACGCTATCCGTATTGTTGGCTTCAGAATTCACTAAGAGGTCTATAACCAAGATCCTACTTAAAAAATTACATATCACCTACTATTGTTCACCCTTCTAGATAATCTAAACATACCTATGTTCTCAAGACAACTATGATAGTGAGAATAAGAAAAATAAATCTTGGACAGAGATGAAGAGCGACATAGACATGAACAACGACTTAGAGAAGAAAAATAGATGTGAGCCCATAAGTTGGGAGCATTTGGGTTCTCAACATTATGTTAAGGTCTGGTTGGGCCATTTGAATGATATGCAGCTGGTTGAGTCGTTTGTTTAGTTAAGATTATGTGATATTATTAAAGGTGGGATAGTCCAACTACACTTGGGCTTAAGACTAAAGTATAGTTTGATCTGAAAATAATATATATATATATATATATGTGAATTAATAGTTTTTTATTATTAGCAAATATATTTTCGGGTTTCGGATTGGGTCATGGGTTAAGATCTCTACCCTAACCCAACCCACAAAATTAGCTTATTACCCTAATCCAACCAAAAAAATAGATGGGTCGATAATCAAGACCCTAATCCGCAAAAGTATGGGTTGGGTTCGGGTTGGGTTTCAGGTTGGGCCAAAATTGCCAGGTCTACTCACTTATAGATTTATAAAAATATAAAAATTAGATTAATATTTTTTATATTACCAACTTTTTATTAAAAAAGAAATTATTCAATTGATTAAGGCATGTAATTTTTAATTGATATATATTCCATTTATATATATATATTAAAGAACTATTACAATAGCTATGTATATTCAACTTTTTTCTTTAAAATATATGAATATTTAACTTAGTGAATTCCATTAATTCAACTTTTTTAATTGATTCTGATTAAACTATGTAATGTATTTGAATTGATATATGTTAATCGGTAAATATTATCACATTAAATAATTAATAATATGTGTATATGAATATAGTCATATAAACTTTTTTATAAAAGTAGTGAATAATTTTATAAATAAGTATATATTTAGGTAAGTATTATGTAGAGGACAAAATAACATTATGGTATTTAAAAATAAATAACAGAATTAGGTTGTAGTTTTGTCAGACTTGACATCGACGACAAATGGATATAGATCCCACCACTACTGTATAACTTCCTTTTTCAACTCATCTCCACTGTACTGTACCTTCTATATATATATATATAAACTCTTGAGTTCATTGGAAGGAGTAAAATAGAAATATAAAAACTATAACATATCATAATAAAAATAAAACTCCAGATATTTTATAATAAGTTTTGAATCTGAATATTGTATAAAATTTACTCAAACATCAAAATAGTAATATGGCATTTATTCCTCTATTTCTTATAGGTGAAACGGTAAAAACAAAACAGGGGTATACATGAAATGGAAAATGAAGTGCAGCTGCTGCCGTTGTCGTTTAATAATCTATTAGCAGTATTCTTTTCATCCGACTTTTAGTCACATTCAAGTTTTTGCCGAAGTTGAACAACGATTAAAAAAAAATAAACATGCGTCTGCCGGGAGTCGAACCCGGGTCTATTGCTTGGAAGGCAATTATCCTAACCGTTGGACTACAGACGCTCTGTACGTTTAAGTTTGTTTGGCATCCGTTTTGTTCTTTTTCTGAACTTTCTGTTTGCTCGCGGCACTCTCCGTGCCTCCCTCCTGCTCGTCGCACATTCGCATTCCACCACCACAGCCAGGCTGGTCGTAGCTTGTCCACGTCTCCCACGGTGGGTTAGTAAGAGCATTTACAATTAGAGATGTTTTTTATTTTTGGGAAAATTCATAAGATATCACTGTTTAAGTTTCTAATTCACAAAATATCACTGTTTTTTTCGTAATTCAGCTTTAAACATGTTTAAAAACGTTGTCCAAAATTGATGAAACTTTACATGGACGATGCTAAAGTGTTATATTTTGGTCTAATATCAAATTTGGTGTATTTTAAGCTCATATGTGACATATGGGACCCAATGAACATGTCACATGTTCATTCGATCCCACATGTCACATATGAGCTTAAAAACTTCAAATTTGATATTGGACCAAAATATAACACTTTAGCATAGTGCATGTAAAGTTTCATCAATTTTGGACAACGTTTAAGCATGTTTAAGCTGAATTACGAAAAAAACAGTGGTTATTTTGTGAATTAGAAACTTAAATAGGATATCTTGTGAATTTTCCTCTTAATTTTTTATAGTGTCTCTCTCTTTTTTTTTTTAATCTAAAGTCTTTAAAAAAGAGTTAAAGCACCGTGTGCCGCCTGCCCTAAGGGGTCACTGGCCAACTCACTTGTCTCTGTTCAATTCTACTCGGCTGGTCCTTTGTTTTTTTGTCAACTTATATTTTCCTTTCCTCATCCACAATGGTTATGGGTTTCTTAACATATTCCTATGTGCCATGTCATTAGAAAATATTATTTTAATTGTATAAGTAACTTCACCTATTTATTCATGCTACAATAAGGGAGTTTCTTAACTTTCTCACCCCTCCCATCTTTTTCTCTCCTCTCTCTCTCTGGTAAAAGCAAAAGAAAATTGAAAATATTTATTTTTGTCAGTGAATGCAGGGATATAACCAATCGTAATTACTCTCCGTACGTTCTTTAAATAAGCAACGAGAAAGAGAAGGGTGGGTGGATTCCACACCACTGCAGATCATTTTTTCATTTCTTGCTGACACTCTTGGGTGGAATCCACTCCACCGTGGATGCCTTAGTAGTCACCTGTTTTAATTAATTGTAAAGTATGACATCATGCTTTCGCTCTGTTCTCGCTATGTGAAATCTATGAAGTTCATTTTCCCTCTAAATTTCTTCTGATATATGGAGGTGCTGGTGGGAAGTCATGCCATTTTGCATTGAAAAACTACATTTTTATAGTGATGATGATCCAGAGAATTTCGAAATAAGCAAAATCTCCTTCTATTTTGACTTATTCGTCTCTTATTTTTTTTCTTAAAAACCTTTGCTAATTTTGTCATGCACATAATTTAGGAAGCGGAACCGGTTTCGTAGTTAGAGCAATCTGGTAGCTAACAAGATAAAGGAGAAAGTGACGGAACTAATGGTGGCCACGGGTCCGGTTCCACCGGTTCCGGTTCCGGAAATGTGTATTCGTATTCGGAACCGGTCTAGGCGGTTCCGGTCCCGGTTCCGGTTCCGGTTCTGAAATCTGGATTCGCTTCGGATTCGGTCAGAAAACCGGTTCCGGCCGGTTCCAGTTCCGGTTCCGGTTCTAATCGGTTCCGACCGGTTCCGGAGCGGTTCCGGAAAGATTCGATAGGCTCCAGTTTCTTCGTTTTAACTCCGATTTGAGATCCGTTTGAGCGCACACGTTGCTCTTTTCATCCACTTTACTCCTAGATAGGTTTTCTTCAAGTTTATAATCTTAAATATGTAAGAAACAAAGACTTAGGAATTTTTATTAATTTACAAAAAATAAGAAACAAAGAGAATTATTATATGATTCACTGCCTCATTAAAACCCTTATTAGGTAAAAACCCATTGGGAAAACCCTAATAGGAAGAAGAGTACAACTATTTTCTTCAGAGGAGCGCGCGCTCGAGACCCAAAACGACGTCGTTTTGGCCCGATTCCAACGGTAACTTCAACCGGTTCCGTGGCGGTTCCTGTTCCGGTTCCACCGGTTCCGGTTCTCGGTTCCGGTTCCCGGTTCCGAATCCGACTACGGTTCCAGGCGGTTCCAGGCGGTTCCGGTTCCGGGCCCGGTTCGGACCGAATCTCAAACATGTATTCGTATTCGGAACCGGATGAGGCGGTTCGGTTCCGGTTCCGGTTCCCACCGGTTCCCGGCCGGTTCCGGTTCCAATCAGTTCCGGGTAGAACCGCCGGTTCCGGGTAGAACCGGACCCGGTGGCCACCATTAGACGGAACCAAATAAAAACTAAACTAATGACAACACGTTGTTGGAAGAGTCCCTGGTGTCAAAAATTTAATTACACACACACGACACAATCAGATAAATCAATATAAAAAAGCACTTGCAATTTTGATGGAGTATCGGTCAAACAACAAGCTCTGAAAGTATTTGAACCTAGGTTTGTCAAACACGAGGATTCACTAATTTACTACCAGTGATTAAATAGACTTGACCTATAACTAAGAATACACGAAATACTGGGGGATTATATATTGGTTGATGGAGAAAATTACACAACAAGTAAGCTAGGAACAGATGCAATAATGCAATTCATTAAAGTGGGTTTCTAGTAAGGAGCATAAACAATAAAGGAAAGGATCCTCTTACCTAACAAAGTCAGCTTTGCGGATAATCGATTAGGGTTGTGTTCGGTATGGCTTTTTTGTGGTAGTTTTATAGCTGTTTTGGTCTGATTGTTTTGGTTGGTTGTTTTGTAGTAGTTTTGCTGGTTGTTTTGTGCTGGCTGTTTTGAAAATTAGTGTTCGGCAGGCGGCGGTTTTGTCTAACTGTTTTGAATAAGTTAGTTATGTTAGTTATGTGCAGTGTGTTTACCGTTTTCAGTGTTACAATTAAAAATTTTATATTACATTTTAAAACAATTTTTTGTTAATAAAGTTAAAATATATATAGATATTCAATTATAGCCTTTAATTATAATTATTCTTTATTAATATTTTAGTGACAATTAATTTATAATATGTATACATATTAATTTATAAATAAATATTTTACATATCTTTGAAAAAATAAGGAAATAAACCATTGTATTTAGAGCAAATATATTACATGTTATATATCAAAATAAAATTTTATGGATTATATATTAGTATTTAATAAAACATTTCAAATGTATTAATACTTAAGATTATTTAATTTTTAATGGAATAAATAATATCATTGAAATGAAAAAGTAATTCTTTCTAATAATAAAATACTGACAAACCATAATAGTTTGTACAAACAGTTTTGTAATTAATCATTACTTAGCAAGTTGAATAATTATAATTGATATTTATGAAATATACTACAAATATTTTGTACTCTAATAATTTTGATATAATTGAAAGTTTACATCGTAATTTTTATTAATTTGCTCTTTTCCTTGTAGAATATTTATTAGAATTGATAGATAGTAATAGTTTTAAGAGACTATTTATCAGTATCTGAATAAACAATTTAGTTGTTAAAAAATATGACATATATATTACTATATGTAGATATAATTAAATATTCAGATTTTATATCTTATTTTAGCAATATAGGTAAAAGTAAAACTTATTATTATATCATTCTTAGTAATCATGTACCCTTCTATCCATAATACAAAATTTTTTTTGTTTTTTTATTACAGATTCTATAAATTAATTAAATATTAGAATTACTCAAAATAATGAGTTTTTAGAAAAACACTACTAGTTTAAAACTATGGTTTAATAATATTTTCATTAATTATACCAATATTTATAAAAAAACTAAAAAGAAAAAAAGAAAAATATATATATTAATCTATATATTTCAGTTTTTATTTAATTTTGTGTCAAATTTAATATATAATATTATTTTTAAAATATAATTATAAATATTGAAAATTTAAATTAATTTTTTAAATATTAATTAATATTATTAAAATATTCTCGGCCCTTTAATTACAGTTTTCTGGCTCCACCTCTGTTTACGGTATTTATTCTCTTTGCAGCATAAATTGTTGGTTCACTAGTACAAAAATGGTCTATTTCTACGCCCCTATTTCTACGGTTGTTGGACAACCGCAGAAATAGGGCGCTTTCTGAAAATGGTCAGGAACCTAGTTCGGCGGTTCTTACGTATGAACCGCCGAAATATGTGTTTTTTTATTTTTTTTAAATATTTCGGACCTATTTCGGCGGTTGTAACTTAAAAACCACCGAAATAGGTCCGTTTTATTTTTATTTTTAAATATGGACCACCTATTTCGGCGGTTGTAAGTTAAAAACCGCCGAAATAGGTCCGATTTTTTTTTTTTAAAAATATCGACCACCTATTTCGGCGGTTCTTAAGTTACAACCGCCGAAATAGGGCTTTTATTAACACCCCCTTACCCAAACCCTCGCATTTCACCCGACGCTTCATTCTTCTCCTTCGAGCTGCTGCTGTGTGCGACTGAAGAGGCGGCTGAAGACGCGACTGAACAGCGAATCCGGTCTTCCTCCTACGTCTGCCGTCCTCGCCGCCGTTCGTCGCCGCCGCTTCGTCGCCGCCGTCCAGCTTCATTCCGGTGGTAACAGCAATAGCAGCAACAGCTAGTCGAACAGAGGGAGAAGAAGGTATAAGTTCGATTTTGACCTACATTTATGGATTTATTGTGATTGTTGCTTAAATTGTGGTTGAATGTGAATGTGGATGATTGTATTAGTTGAGTGTATGAAATTTGTGTATATATGTGATAAGTGGTGAAATAATGCTATTTTAAGAGCTTCATTTACTTTTATTCTATTGGATGCATAACTTGTTTCACCACTTAATTGAGTGTTTTAGTGATTAATAGTTAACTAATAGAGTTTAATCTCTTGATAGGTAAAAGCTCATTTTGAACATACTTTTGAGCTTCCTTTGAGTTAGTAGCATGCATCAACGGATCCCTCATCCTTCAAGCTTTCCAATGCCGCAAACGGGGAGCAATTCCGAGCCACAATGAAGATTCTAGGCCCAGAGGAAGTTAGAGCCAATTTCTGGAGCAGGTCCGACCCACAGGTCCGACCCACTCTGGGTCGGACAACCTGGTCTCCCAGACACCCAAGCTACTGGAATCGTCCGACCCATAAGCCTGGGTCGGATATGGGTCGGACATACTTAATTTTTCTCACGTGCTGTCTTCTTCGGAGGCCGTCCGACCCACGGGTCCGACCCAGTATGGGTCGGACGGACTGAAAATCTGCCCAGATCTGTTTTTAAAAGCTGATTCTGGGGACTCTTATCTCATTATCAGATACCCACGACTTCAACCCTAAACAGACGAGAGAGAGGCGAAAATAGAAGAGAAAAGAAGAGGAGAAGAGAAGAGAAGAAAGGAGGAAGAAGGAAGTGAAGATTTCTACCTCCATTGAAGCTTGGAAGCTCCTCTAATGGCTAATTCTTCCTTTCTTTGCTCTTTCCTCTAGCTATGTCTGAGTAGTTCCATTTGTATCCTAGGATGAGGGTTTGAACCCATTTTGCTCATTGAATGCTAGAAACCTAACTCATTAATTACTCTTGTTTTATTCCCTTCAATATCAATTAATGCACTAAACTGATCCCTTATTGCATTTATGGTGGTTTCATTCAATATTTGAGCTTGAGTTTGGAACTAGACCTAGAAGGGAGTAAACCCTAACTTTTGCTTTCTTGATTCTGGAAGTGAATGCTTGGGGCTATTGTTTAAGAGTGCTTGCTTAATGCTACTTGATGACTTGAACCTCCTTTAATTAAGGGGTTTGATTATTTAGGTAAGAATTGGATTCCCCATGATTTGGGGATTCATGAGCTAAACTCTAATAGGCACTGAGATGATGAGTTATGGTTTTGAAGTTCTTTGAGTGAGTTGGGTGATTCCCACTATCCTAGGGTACTTCCCCCCATTCCATACAACACACTTTACTGTTTTTGTTGCATTTCAATTAACAAACAACCAAGCTTGCCTCTGGCTAAACCCCCATTTTACTGCTTATTCGCACTAAACTATATTACCGAAGCTCGGGATTTAGAAACCAATTTCCTTGTGGATACGACACTTGTTTTACTGCAACGAATTGGGTGCACTTGCCCATTTTAGCTAGGTTTAATTACTATGTATGTATTTTGCCCAACAAGTTTATGGCGCCGTTGCCGGGGAAATTGATTATTCAATTTCCCTTGGTTCGGTACTTTAGTTTTTGTGCATTTGGTACTTTTATCTATTTTATTTCATTTGTGGTATTTGTGTTTGTGTTTTAGCTGTTGTCTATATTTTTACATATCGTCTACTTAAGAGCATTTGGTGTTGGTGCAGTTTAGGTACCTTCTGTTTTCTCGGTGTATGCCAAATACTCGAGCCAAAGGATCTCCACTTGTTAGTCCGAGACCCGAGCTCGAGCGCTCATTGTTGAGAGCTATCCGAACTGTGAAAAATTCAATCATGGCTGATCTAGACCAACAGGGGGTTTAGAAGATAACGGAAACCAACAACAAAAGGCTCTCAGCGACTACAACCAGCCGGACACCGAAGGGAGACCTTCGGCCATAGTCCAGTTGACGCCTCAAGAGGCCGGACAATGGGTATTCAAGACTCACTACATCACTGCTGTTCGGGACTTAGGAAAATTCAGTGGAGCAAATCCTGATGACGCTCCGAACCACCTAAGTCTTTTCCTTGATTTTTGTAATTCCTTCGGGAAAGACGGTAACGTAAAGGAGAGAATCCGGTTGCAGCTTTTCCCCCATTCCTTATCCGACTCCGCATCAAGATGGTTTAGAAGCTTACCGCCCCAATCAATCGAAACATGGGTACAAATGGCTCAAAAGTTCCTTGCCAAATACTACCCGACTAGTAGGACGAGGCAACTGATTGGAGAGATTAATACATTCTGCCAAGAGCCCGGAGAAACCTTGTACGATGCATGGGACCGGTTCAAGGAGATGTTGATGAATTGCTCCCACCATGGGTTGGATGATCAATCGTTATGCCTGTCTTTCTTTAATGGGCTTGACGATGCGAACCGGTTGCTTGTGAATTCATCCGCGGGAGGTAGTTTCATGACCAAGTCCCCTGAAGAAGGAATGGCACTTCTTGAGACAATGACTAGCAACACGAGGCAATGGGCCAGAAATAAGGGAAGAACTCCAAGAGCGGCGGTCTACTTCATGTTGAACCATCCGATCATCTTTCCGCCCAAATATCCTCACTCACAAAGATGGTGGAGAAGCTTGCTACAGCCCAAAAAGAGAATGCAAAATCTGTAGCTTCATCATCTTCTACTTCAGCCACAGAGGGGTGTGCTATATGTGCGGGTCCCCATGAGACCCATTTTTGTGAAGGAAAAAGTTACATCGAGGGACAAGAAGATGTCAACTTTGTTAGCAGCCGCCCCAACTACAACTATAACAACAACAATGCCCCATGGAGAAATCATCCTAATTTCTCATGGAGGAACAACGATTCCACCCAAGGAGGACCGAGTATATTTCCAACAACTCGATGGGTTATAACCTCAAGGGCCACACCAAGCAAACAATTCTCAAATGGGGTATAGACCTCAAGGTGGCCCGCCGGGATTCAGACCACAACAACAGCAACACAACAACACACAACACAACACAACAACAACAACCATCCTCCTCCTCTTCTGATGGTAACTTGGCTAGAATGGAAGCCATGATGCAAAACATGCAAAATATGACGATGAACTTCATGACTACCGCCCAAACTAAGTTCACCGAGCAGGAGGCCTCAATGCCAACCAGATGACATTTAACCAGGCCTTAAAACTCAAATTGATCAAATCTCAGAACAACTTGCTCAGAGACAGCCTGGCATCCTACCAAGTCAAACGAAGCCTAATCCAAGAGAGCAAGCAAAAGCGGTAACACTAAGGAGTGGGAACTCCTTGATCCGTCATGCTCACATGAGGACATGGAGTCCCAAGAAGATGTAGCTCAAGAAGGAGAGCAAGAGATTGTTGAGGAACCACCGCCTCCACCCAAGGAAATTTCCAAGGAGAAGGAGTCTCCTGAACCTTCTACTTCTACACTCTCGCAAAACATCTTCCCCCTCTTCCTTTTCCCAATAGACTCAAAAAGAAAAATTTGGATGAGCAATTTGGGAAGTTTCTAAGCATTTTTAAGAAATTGACGATTAACATTCCTTTCTCTGATGCTTTGAAACAGATGCCGATCTATGCTAAGTTCATGAAGGACATCATAGCCAACAAGAGATCGCTGGAGGAAGCGGAAACCGTTCACCTCACCGAAGAAGTTTCGGCGGTTCTACAAGAAGCCTACCTCCAAAGCTTGGAGATCCCGGTCTACCTATTGTTCCTTGCTTTGTTGGTGAAATTGACTGCGGTAGTGGGTTATGTGATCTAGGTGCTAGTATAAATCTTATGCCTCTCTCAACTTTTAATAAGCTTGGAATTGGTAAATGCACTCCCACTCCCATGCAATTGCAATTAGCAGATCGATCTGTGGTTATCCCTAAAGGGAAGGTAGAGGACTTGGTAGTAACTGTTGGTACATTTGTTTTCCCAGCTGATTTCATTGTGATAGATATGGAAGAAGACCAGAGAGTGCCACTAATTTTGGGCAGACCTTTCATGAGAACTGCTAGAGCCCTTATAGATGTGGAAAAGGCAAAATAATTCTGCGACTTCATGATGAAAAATTAGAATTTGATATGTCTAAAGTAGTGAAGAGACAGTCACAGGTTGAGGCTGTTTTTGCTATTGATGTCATCGATTCAATTGTGCAGGATCACTCTCTCTCTTGTTAAATCTGATGCTCTTGAGTTAGCTTTGTTTGAATCTTGTTTTGAACAGGAATTCCACCCAGATATGATTGAAACGGTGGCTGAGTTGAACAACAAATTTTCTGGCTATAGACCACGCTATCCGCCACCCGAACCATTGGAACGAGCTGCTCAGAAGCCGTTGCCTTCGGTTGAGAAGCCTCCCACTGTGGAGATGAAACCTCTACCCTCTCATCTTAAATATGCTTATTTGACTGATCCGTGCGTTCTACCTGTTATTATTTCTTCTTCCTTGACAGGTGTGCAAGAGGAAAGTCTGATGAGGGTGCTTCGAAACCATAAACGGGCTATCGGGTGGACTATAGCCGACATCAGAGGGATCAGCCCTCATTTCTGCACCCACCGGATATTCATGGAAGATGACTACAAGCCGTTGGTCCAACCTCAGAGGAGGTTAAATCCAAATATGAAGGAGGTTGTAAAAAAGGAAGTTCTTAAACTGTTAGATGCGGGGATTATCTATGCCATCTCCGACAGCAAATGGGTTAGCCCCGTGCAAGTGGTCCCAAAGAAAGGAGGCGTTACTGTCCCCAACGAAAAAGGTGAGCTAGTGTATCAGAGGACTACGAATGGTTGGAGAGTTTGTATCGATTACCGGAAACTGAACACCGCCACCAGAAAAGACCATTTCCCTCTCCCGTTCATTGATCAAATGCTCGAGAGGTTGGCGGGACAAGACTATTACTACTTTTTGGATGGATATTCGGGGTATCTCCAAATCCCCATAGCTCCTGAGGACCAGGAGAAGACAACATTTACATGCCCTTATGGGACGTTTGCCTACACCCGGATGCCTTTCGGGCTTTGCAACGCCCCGGCCACTTTTCAGAGGTGCATGATGGCAATCTTCTCCGACTTCTTAGAAAAAAGTATTGAAGTCTTTATGGACGACTTCTCCGTCTTCGGCACCTCCTTCGACACTTGCTTGGACAACCTTGATGCTATCTTGATCCGGTGTGAGGAGACAAATCTTGTGCTCAATTGGGAAAAATGCCATTTTATGGTGAAAGAAGGAATTGTCTTGGGGCACAAGATATCTTCAAAAGGTATTGAGGTAGACAAAGCTAAAATTGAAGTAATTGAAAAGCTACCTCCTCCAACATCAGTAAAAGACATTCGAAGCTTCTTGGGTCATGCCGGTTTCTACAGAAGGTTCATAAAAGATTTCTCCAAAATCTCAAAACCCCTCTGCGACCTCTTGGCCAAGGATGTTAAATTTGAATTCACTAATGAGTGCTTTAGTGCCTTCAACACCCTCAAACAATGCCTTATATCTGCATATATCGTGGTTTCCCCCGATTGACATTTACCGTTTGAGATCATGTGCGACGCCAGCGACTATGCGGTGGGGGCGGTCCTTTGTCAGAAGAAGGAAAAGATATTGAGGAGTATCTACTACGCTAGTAGAACCCTCAATGATGCTCAAAAGAATTACGCCACCACTGAGAAGGAGCTGTTGGCTGTGGTTTTCGCCCTCGACAAATTCCGATCCTATCTCTTGGGCAGCAAGGTTGTGGTGCACACAGACCACTCGGCACTGAAATACTTGTTCAACAAAGGTGATGCAAAACCTAGACTTCTCCGATGGATTCTGCTTCTGCAGGAATTTGAGATAGAGATCCGGGATAAACCGGGTGTACAAAATGTAGTAGCTGATCATCTGTCACGAATGGAGGTCCCTGATGATGGTGTGCCAATAAATGAATTTTTCCCAGACGAGAGCATCTACATGATTACAGAGACCGGAGACCCATGGTATGCGGACTTTGCAAATTATTTGGCGAGGGGAGCGGTCCCACCGGAGATGACCTACCAACAACGAAAGAAATTCTTCTCCGATGTCAAGAGGTATTTCTGGGATGACCCTTTTCTTTTCAAAGTTTGTGCTGACGGGGTGATCCGGAGATGTGTGCCCATGAGCGAAGTGCAGGAAATTCTGATTCACTGTCACTCGGGTGAAGCCGGAGGACACCACGGTCCGGCACGAACAGCATCCAAGGTTCTTCAAGCCAGATTTTTCTGGAAAACCCTTCATAAGGACTGCCACTCGTTCGTTGCCTCCTGTGACCAATGTTAGAGACTTGGGAACACCTCACGCAAGCATGAGATGCCGCTCAACATAATGATAGAGGTTGAGCCGTTTGATTTGTGGGGTATCGATTTCATGGGCCCTTTCCCATCTTCTTGTTCCAACTTGTTTATTCTTGTGGCGGTCGACTATGTGACCAAGTGGGTTGAAGCAATTGCAACCCCGACTAATGACGCCAAGGTTGTGATAAAATTTCTGAAGAAAAACCTTTTCACCCGGTTCGGGGTACCAAGAGCCATATTGAGTGATGGCGGGTCTCATTTTTGCAACAAACAATTTGAAGCGCTGATGAGTAAATACGGAGTGAGGCACAAGGTTGCCCTTCCTTATCACCCTCAATGTAATGGCCAAGCTGAGGTCACCAACAGAGAACTTAAATGGATCCTCCAAAAGACTGTCAACTCCTCAAGGAAAGATTGGTCCATTAAGCTTGACGATGCATTGTGGGCATATAGGACCGCCTACAAAACCCTAATCGGTATGTCCCCGTTCCGGCTTGTTTATGGGAAGTCTTGTCACTTGCCGGTTGAACTAGCGTATAAGTCATATTGGGCGGTGAAGGCCCTCAACTATGACCTCAAGAGCGCCGGTGACAAGAGACGGTTCCAGTTGACCGAGTTAGAAGAGATTCGGGAGGAAGCCTACGAGAATAACCGCATCTATAAAGAAATGGCATGATAAGATGATTATGAAATGGGAGTTTCACGAAGGTGACCGGGTTCTCCTCTACAACTCGAGGTTGAAGTTATTCCCCGGGAAGTTAAAGTCTCATTGGGCTGGCCCTTTTACTGTCACGAAGGTCACCCCCTATGGAGCTTATGAGCTGAAGAACGTCAAGGGGGAGACTTTCATGGTCAACGGTTCTCGGCTAAAGCATTATCAAGGAGGAGACATTCAAAAGGTTGAAGCTCGGGCTCTTTACTTAAGAGACCCTCCAGGTTCCATCTAACCTTACTACGGTCTAGCCAAAGACCTTAAAAAGACGGGCAGCTTTTCGGGAGGCAACCCGGACTCTTTTCCATCTCTTTAAGCGATTCAATTGTAGTAATGTTTGTAGGACCTTTTTGGTGTGTGTAGTTGTTTATTTTAGCTGTTTTGGATTGTTTTTCTGGTTTCTATGGTCTTGTGATAACTGATAATGTTTTGAGGAGCAAAACAAAAGGATTTGGGGAATTTTTGAACCGTCTGACCCAAACGTCCGACCCACAGTGGGTCGGACATACTTGATCCTTTGAAACCCGACTCTCTGGAATGGTCCGACCCACAGTCCTGGGTCGGATCTGTGTCGGACCGGCTTTAAAAATTTGGAACCCAACTTACTGGAATGGTCCGACCCACAGCTCTGGGTCGGCTCTGGGTCGGACCGGCTTACAATTTTGAAAACTCGACCTTCTGGAATGGTCCGACCCACAGTCCTGGGTCGGATTTGGGTCGGACTGGCTCTAAATTTTGAAAAAAAAAGCAAACGATGCGTTTCAAAATTTTTAATCTCTCTGTCATCTCCCTCCTCGCCCCGACCCCTTTCTCCCTCGATACCCATTTCCCTCTTCTCCCTCTGCTCTCCTCCATCGCGCAGACCAGCCCGCACCACCACCCCCTTCGTGCTCCACTCCGGCGCCCGCCGCACGACAACCACCACCCGCGCCCTCCGACACCGCCCCACTCCCCCGCCCTGTACCACTCCCCTCCTCTACCCCATCGCCATTTCCACCTTCCTTCTCCCTCTCTCTCGCGCGTGCAGCACCCTCACCACCACCCACCATTTCCGCCACCTGCGCCTCGCCTCCGACACCGCGCCGCCGCCATACTTCTGTCGACGCCGGTCGCACCTCCACCTGAAGCCACACCCTCCCCATTTCCCCAATTCGGTTTTTCACCGATTTTGCACCCAAATCCCTCAAATTTTTACTCCTTCACTTCTCCAATATACCAAGGTATGTGATTTTGACCCTAATGTGTCCAGTTTTGCAATTCTTAAGCAAGTTCCACTTTGGGAACAATTCCACTAGAACCAAACAGGGCCTTATCTTGCAAATGTGAATTTGGTGCGAATTAACAATATAGCGTGTTTATCAATACTGATTTGGGGTTTGTGTAGTAATGTGTGCTGAAAGAGTGCAAAACTTGGTTGCATTTTAGCATAATGTGTGATTTTTTATGCTTAAGGGTTTAAATTGATTTCTCCTATGGTTAGCCACATTCCCATGTTGTTTTAAATGGTGCTATGGCTTTGAGAGTGTTGCTAGGAATGTTGTTTCAATTGCTGACCATGCTTGATCAATTGTGAAACCTTAGTGATTTCTGCAACTGCTTGGTGAGCTGGGTAGCAGTTTGTGCTGAAATTTTTGATGCATGCACTCGATGCGCTAAAATGACATCATGTTGAGTAAAAATTGTGGAGGTTCTTCGAACCGGGAAAAGTGTAGAAAAACGGGGGAGACTCTACCCAAATTTTAAACTTCCATTGCACTTTTCTCTTTTAAATTCTCTGATTTTTAACCGTTCCTCTAACTCGTTCTCTTTTGTTTGTTATTGCTTTTTGTTGTGTGTTTCTTGGTTTGCTTTTGCTGTTTCAGAACAATGAGTGGACGACCCCGACGCACCCAGAAGCGCAAGAGTGGCGCCAGTTCATCTCAGGCGATCGAGCTCGCCCCTGTGCCTACCGGTCCACCAGAGGGCCTTCTTGACGGGCGCTTCATCAGTGAGGAGGCGCGGAGCTGGTACAACAACCCGCGCGTACGGGAATTTGTGCGAGAGCGCACGGTCGACCCCGAGCTGATTTCTGACCTCAGCCTCCAGGAGGTGATGGAGCGCACCAGCTAGGGGTGTGTCTTGAGCATGGGCGGCCAGTACTGCCCTCGGTTGGTCAAAGAGTTCTACGCCAATGCGACCATCGAGATGGAGTACGGGACCTCTACCGTTATCTCGCATGTCGCGGGCCGCCGCATTCGGATCACCACGGAGACATTCCTACGCTTCTTCCGACTGCCGATCGAGGATCTCCAGTACACCACCTGCATCTCCGTCGGCGATCTCACAGCTCACCGGAGGCACTACCTCAGCACCCTCCCTGTCCAGCGCCGCAAGAAGAAGGCTGGGACAGAGGTCCGACTCATCATGACCCTGAACATGGTCACTGACCCCGTGAGGAGGGTCATGCTCGCACTCCTTCGCCACAACATCCTCCCACGGGACAACAAAGACCTGAACCAGATGGATTGCTACATGATGGATTACATGGTTGAGCCGGACCCAGACCATCCCCTCTCTCTCTCCGGCCTGATGTTCCGCCACCTGCAGCATATCGTGAAGCAGCGGAACACTCACCATCTGGGCTTCCCACATTTCCTGCACAGCCAGATTGTCCACCAGGGCGTCTCGGCTGCTGGTGAGCCAGTGTCCGACGATGGACTACATTCATGGCTATGCCATGCAGCGGATGGGATTCTCTTGGGACGGGACGACTTGGGTGAAGGACCGTGTCGACGACGAGCAGCCGAGTGCCGGTTCCTCCTCCTCCGGAGCAGCAGCCACTAGCGCCCCACTCCTTGCTCTGCCCCCGCCACCGCCAGGCACCATCTCTAGGCAGGAGTTCGAGGAGCGCATGGCCGCTTATCAGAGTCAGATGCAGGCCGAGATGAAGGCCTGGATGCAACGCATGAGAGACGAGTTCCGCTCTGGTGCACCCCCTCCTCAGTAGCCGGTTGTTGGTGCCCCCCTCCCCGAGACTTGTATTTTAAAATATTGTTGTGTTGCATGTGGAGTATTGTTCTGTTTTGTTCTTGTGCTTCTTTTCAAACTTTAGCATCTCGTACTTTCTTGTCCCTTAAACTCTTATTTTGTACGCGACCTTTCCGGATATTATGTCGTTAGACTCATCAATGAGTCTCCTTTTTATCTAACCATGGGCTATAAGTGTATTCTTCAAATCCTGTTGCACATCGTTTATTTTTGTCTATGATTGTAGAAACATACACCCTGTATGCAAGCACTTTCAACGCAGCAGACGTCACTTGCAAGAGGAAATCTTGCACAATTTTCCACGGTCTCCGGCCACTCTCAAGTGTGGGGGAAACCTTCACCCACTCCACGTCTAATTAGGGGAGTACTAGTTCGATATATACTTAACAGATGCTTTACAATTTATGTACAATATTTTTCAGGAATCGAAAAGGTCCTCTGTTTATTTCCTATTGGGTTTCGCATTGACAAATGAGGACATTGTCCTACTCAAGTGTGGGGGAAGTGACCTTTTCTTTTTGATGCACTTCGCAATCTCCTTATACATACTTATTGCTGCCATAAAGTAGTTCCATTTGTAGTAAGCAAGTCTTTCCATGAATGCTTCGAACTTTCCACCTAATTTTTCAAAAATACTCTCTTGAGGAGCAATTAATTGCGGTGCTTCCATAAATCCCTTTCTTGGTGAATTTTAATTGCTTAGGGGTCCTTTCTAATCTTCTCATCTAGGGATTGCTAAGGGGTGTTTCCTCGTGGAAATTTTTAAAAGGACTTGAGAGGCACCATTGGTAACCAACAAATGAGAGTTGAGTGTTCTGTGAAGAAAGGCAAAATGCCAAAGGCACAATTCCAAATTATTTCTTCTCATCTCTTGTTGCAAAAGAAAATCAAATGCAAATCTCTATTTTTCCTTTTGTTTTCCTCAATGCCCATTCTTGAGAGAAGTTGGCCATGGTAAAAGTTCTCCAAGTCCAAAGATCTTTAAGCACTTGGAAACACTCTAGATCATACCCCGAAGCTCTATATTTTTATTTACCCTAAGCACACCCATGTCACCATGAGAAGGTTGGTTGCACTCCTCTTGAGATTTTTCCATAATTTTGCTCACCAAAGTTCAAGAATTCATCTAAATACTTGCTTGCTGTGAATGTTCCTTCTTGTTATGGGCTCCTAGCAAATTTTGCTTGAGGACAAGCAAATAGATAAGTGTGGGGGAGTTGATAAGTGGTGAAATAATGCTATTTTAAGAGCTTCATTTACTTTTATTCTATTGGATGCATAACTTGTTTCACCACTTAATTGAGTGTTTTAGTGATTTATAGTTAACTAATAGAGTTTAATCTCTTGATAGGTAAAAGCTCATTTTGAACATACTTTTGAGCTTCCTTTGAGTTAGTAGCATGCATCAACGGATCCCTCATCCTTCAAGCTTTCCAATGTTTTTTTTGCCGTGGGGGTAAATAGCAAACGGGGAGCAATTCCGAGCCACAATGAAGATTTTAGGCCCAGAGGAAGTTAGAGCCAATTTCTGGAGCAGGTCTGACCCAAGGTCCGACCCACTCTGGGTCGGACAACCTGGTCTCCCAGACACCCAAGCTACTGGAATTGTCCGACCCATAAGCCTTGGTCAGATATGGGTCGGACATACTTAATTTTTCTCACGTGCTGTCTTCTTCGGAGGCCGTCCGACCCACGGGTCCGACCCAGTATGGGTCGGACGGACTGAAAATCTGCCCAGATCTGCGTTTTTAAAAGCTGATTCTGGGGACTCTTATCTCATTATCAGATACCCACGACTTCAACCCTAAACAGACGAGAGAGAGGCGAAAATAGAAGAGACAAGAAGAGGAGAAGAGAAGAAAGGAGGAAGAAGGAAGTGGAGATTTCTACCTCCATTGAAGCTTGGAAGCTCCTCTAATGGTTAATTCTTCCTTTTCTTTGCTCTTTCCTCTAGCTATGTCTGAGTAGTCCAATTTGTATCCTAGGATGAGGGTTTGAACCCATTTTGCAGATTGAATGCTAGAAACCTAACTCATTAATTACTCTTGTTTTATTCCCTTTAATATCAATTAATGCACTAAACTGATCCCTTATTGCATTTATGGTGGTTTCATTCAATATTTGAGCTTGAGTTTGGAAATAGACCTAGAAGGGAGTAAACCCTAACTTTTGCTTTGAAATACCCCAAACCTTGATAGTGGTTTAAATATCAAATTATGGTATGTAAAGGCTAAAAAGTGCCTTAGTAACATCAGTGAACAATTTAAACCATAATAAATGCAATAAAGCATTAAGACACAGTTTGAGCAAAAACATGCTCTAAGCTATGAGTGAACTTGGTTAGGACCCAAAGAGCCTACCAAGACTTGATAACATTTAATTATGATTTAATAAGGCTAAATAAGTCCTTAAGAAACTTTGGTGGACAGTTAAACCAAATAAAACATAAGAAAATACCTTAAAGTCAATATGAGCAAAAATGTGCTCTAAGCTTGGA
>CM041777.1:56639663-56672163 GCA_023374045.1 Limonium bicolor
TCGAAGATGGGGCAATGAATTTATGTCGAAAAACAGGATTCAGAGAGAAACACCATGAACGAGATGTTCTCGGTCGAACCCTAATAACGTCTCTAACTCCCGGGTTTAAAAACGTTAAAAAACCGAAAACATTGAAATCGAGTGGAAGGGAGTTAGACGATTCTAAAATCCCGGCTGCAACTAGGAAGGTCGTCACTTCCCTAGCACCCTGCCTTGTAAAAAATCTAGGCTGCACTCAGGGGAGGTTTGTCACCCTAATGCCCCGCCTAAAGAGATCCAGACTGCGACAAGGGAGGTTATGACCCCAGCGCCCCGCCTCGGATTTTTATTTTTGGGAAGGAGACAAGTGATGTCCTAACCATGGAGGAAAAGTTTGAAGAGGTTAGGCATTTCTTGCTCCCCGAAAACAATTTATTTGGATTTGAAAACTAAGTTAGAAAGTTTGAAAGTTGTTCGGAATTCTCGGTAAAGAAACACTGATTTTGAAAAATGTTTTAGGAGAAAACTTTCTGTATATGTGAGAAGAACTTTCTGCATTTGAGAAGAGTTTTCTGTGATGTGAGAAGAGTTTTTCCTTTAAAATTCCACAAAATGGTTTCTTTTAAAAACTTGATGAAGTTTGAAAAAACGATGGATTGGAATTCTTTTTGGATTTTGGAGTTTGAAAGAAAAATTACAAGTTGAGTGTGGACTGGATGAAATGTGTTTGGGTTTGAGCTGAATTGAGCTGGACAAAATAGGTTTGAGTTGAATTGGAGTTCGGTTTGGATCGAGGTCGAGCTTGAATTGGATTGAGATCGAGTTTGAATTGGATTGAAGTCGAGTTTGAATTGGATTGAAGTCGAGTCTGGGTAAAAGTTGGGTCAAGGTCAACATTTTGTGGTCAAGGTCAACGTCTCTTGGTCAAGGCCAAAGTTTTGGTCAAAGTCAAGCTTGGTCAAGGTTTGGTCAAAGTCAAGCTTGGTCAAGGTTTGGTCAAGGTCAAAGCTTGGTCAAGGCTTGGCCAAGGTCAAAACTTAGTCAAGGTTTTGACTTTTGTGGAGTTGGGGTTGATCTTTGTGAATTGGGTTGATCTTTGTGAATTGGATTGATTTAGGTATTGGGCCGAACTTGGGCTAAGGGTTTTGGGCTTGGGTATTGTGGGCCGGGTTTGGGAAGTAGTGGGCCGGGTTTGAGGAGTAGTAGGCCGGGTTTGAGGAGTAATGGGCCGGGTTTGAGTTTGGGCTCGGTTTTGGGTTGATGGTGGACTTTGGTATTTGGTATGGGCTAATGGGCTTTGGGCTTTAGTATTGGGCCGAACTTGGGCTAACGGGTTTTGGGCCGAACTTGGGCTAATGAGTTTTGGGCTTGGGATTTGGGCTTCGATTGTGGGCCGAGGGTGGTTTGGGCCGGAGTTGGGTTCTGCTTGGGCCTGGGTTTGGATTCGGGCCTTGGGTCGATTTGGGATGGGCCGAGTTTGTTGGGCTTGGATTGTGGGCTGGATCATATGGTATTGGGCCATGGGTTTTGGTTTTCGGGTTTCGGGCCTAGGTTTTGGTGGTGGGCCGAATGGGCTTGGGCTATATGATGGGCCGAGCTTGGGTTGGGTTGAGTAGTGGGCCGGGTGTGGTTTGGGCCGGAGTTGGGTTCTGCTTGGGCCGTGGGTTTGGATTCGGGCCTTGGGTCGATTTGGGATGGGAGTTTGTTGGGCTTGGATTGTGGGCCGGATCATATGGTATTGGGCCATGGGTTTTGGTTTTCGGGTTTCGGGCCTAGGTTTTGGTGGTGGGCCGAATGGGCTTGGGCTATATGATGGGCCGAGCTTGGGTTGGGTTGAGTAGTGGGCCGAGTGTGGGCTTTTTGAGCGTGGGCCATGGGCTTTTTGGGTTTGGGCCGAAGCAAGGCAATTGGGCAAACTTGGAGAAATCAGAAAGGGTTTTGAAAAGTTCAATCAAAGTCAGAATAGAAATGAATGATGAAAAAAAAACAGAGAGACAATTTAGGACTTGGTTTAATCTTTGGAGGATTCGGAAGGAATGGTGGATCAACTAGGATGGATTCTGAAAATACTATTATTATTTACAGAATTATTAATAAAATGTGGTTTGGGTTTAGGGATCACCCAACTTGTTAGGTGGGACCATGGCCCACCTAACTCTTAGGGTTCACCCTCTATCCTAAGGCTCGGTCCTAAAGGTCTAATAACTAGGGCTTAATAAATAGATTAATATATACAAGGATTTAAACAGAAAAACTATAAACATGTACAAATAACGAGTAGAACATGTACAAATAAGCGCAGGTTAAGGACATGGGTCAAAGTAAGTAAAAAGGAATCTGCAAACAGATTATGTACACGAATTATAGATAGTAACACAAATCGAAACTTGACTATAGAGAAATCAATCATTATTTTAGGCAAAACAAACAGAAACATTATTAAACCTCTCCAACTTACAAACAAATGAAACGGAAGCTTAAACCCAAGGGTTTCTATCAGATTTCATACGCTTGCATGGGTAAAAACGGATTTCAGAAGCTAAATTTCAATGGTTTTGCGTTCAAGGAGCAATCAACAGATGACCACATTATCGACATAAATGGACATTATTGGCATATGTTTTGAGAAGCAGAAACATAACGCAACAGAAGGCATGGAGGTCTGAAGCAAATGCAAACTAGGCAGTGATGTTCGCAAGAGGGTAAGGTAAATACAAGGGTTAGGAATCAATACCGAGCGTAGGGCAATACCTAGTTTCCTGCGATATCTCAAAAGAAAAAGGCACACCAAAGACTGGAACAAAGTGTTAGTCCAGAAGATAAACAGAGAGAAGGGAGACAGATCTGATGACAACGAGTTTCCTCCAAATACATATTTCCAAAAGAGGGGCATCAGAACATGAGGAGATTTTCATAACTGGACAAAGTCGAACCTGGAAAATGACCAGTTCATCCGTCTTTCCAACTCAAATACAGTAGCACAAAAATACTCAGAACCAATGACTGGAATAAGGGACCAGTCCATCGCGGAACCCAAAAGAAAAGAAAAATGAGAATATGCAGAATCCTCATCACAGAAGCTGACAGTGAACAATATTCAACTCAACAAAGCCTCAAGGATACGGGCATATCGAAGATCAGACGGAGATATTCAGTACAATCAAAACATCGAACTCGCAACTGAGTTTGCCGTGTTCGTGGACTTCAAGGTCCATACCAGGCAGTGTACTTAGATGATTACCCAAACGAAGTGTAAAAGGGAACCCACAGAGGTTCATAATCCCGAATTGGCATCCAAAACAAGACCATGCAAATCCCATCGAAAAGAAACACCGCGAAACAGAGAACAGGGAAGCGAAAAATGAGACGCTATTCTTCACCCTTTCGAGACCAGAGATCCCCGAAATGAGCATTCGAGTCTCCGGTCCGGGGTTTTACAAATTCGAAAGAATAAAAGAACGGTAGTAACCACTTACTCTGTCGATCGAACTGAAAGAACAAGGGCTTTCGACGGGGCTCTTCTCCTTTTTCGGGTGGTTCGGTTTAGTTAAAGATGGTCGCAATGAAATATGGGGAGTTGTGTGTTGTTTGTGGAGGTGAAGAGAGTAGGCGAAGATGTTGGGGCGGTGTTTTGTGATGACGATGAAGGCGGCGACGGTGGTTTTCGGCGTGGGTATACGAGTCGAAGGAGATGGAGGAGAAGGTTTCTCGGGGAAGATGGAAAGCGATCAACTGGGATTTCAAAAAACGACTGAAGCCAAAGAATTCTCCAAAAACCGATGCCCACGTTCTTTACTGTAGGTAGTTTTTATAATAGAGGCTTAGGGTTTTTAGGGGAAGGTTTGATGGTTCTGGGCTGGGTTTTACTTGGGTATAGGTGTCAATTTAGTGATGTAGGCCGAAACGGGCTCACGAGCAAAGCTGGGCTTGGTCCGGTTGGCTTAAGAGGAGGAAAAAAAAAATCAAGGAGAAAACAAAATTGCGCGCGCCCTGGATTGAACCTGGCACCTTCGACCTCCCACCCGCGCACTCTACCAGTTGAGCCATGACAGTTTTCAGTATATTACCAAAACTAGTGAAACAAAAGCCCCGTTGTGAGCCAGGACAAGAGAAAAAAAAAACGCCACTCATTCCTTACCAGGGATCGAACTCGGGACTAGAAGGAATGCACGCCGAGTGCTTTACCAGTTATGCTGGGTCGGTTTTCAGTGTATCCACGCGAGAAATAATACAAGATGAAAACGAAACCGTGAAATTTTAGTAATAAAATGCGTATACAAAAACGAAGCAGGTTAAAACATTATGATAAAAGGCTCGTGCTCCCTTTTCCATAGGGATGTGAGGTTTAAATATCGGTAAAAAGAAATTCCTTTAATTGAAGACGGGGACGACCGCCTTGTTTCTGAAAGCATGTTCATTTTTGAATTTTTGTTTTAAAATA
This sequence comes from Limonium bicolor, assembly GCA_023374045.1. Taxonomy (NCBI): domain Eukaryota; kingdom Viridiplantae; phylum Streptophyta; class Magnoliopsida; order Caryophyllales; family Plumbaginaceae; genus Limonium; species Limonium bicolor. The sequence continues at coordinate 56,644,084 of CM041777.1, forward strand.
AAACGGGTGAGAATTTTTGGTGTCTACACAATGTACAAGTCTCAATTGTAATAAATGTTCAGTTACACCTAGTGGCAACGTCTCGTTAAAAACGACGTGCCTCTAAATTACCCATATACTATGGCGGGTCACCCACGGCAGTAGCCACTCCAGCAGTAGAGTCTCCGACCAACGAGCCATCCTAGCTCACGGGAAATTTTCTTGATACTTGCGGACCTGTACGCGGACATCCTAGTATCGTTTTTGTGATCACAACGCGCACCAAGAGCTACATCCTCTTGGCTTTGTTATTTAATTAATTATACCATCGCATCGCATTACCAATTTTTCTAACACAGCAGACTAAGGGCGTTAGTCCAATCCGGAGTCTGTAAACTCAGGATCCAGTGTTAGATACGAGAGCGGCGTTTAGAAAGGCCAATGCTCCGTATTAAAGTCTCGGATATATGTATATCTTATTATCCTAGTGCTACAACGTTTTTCTAACGATCCTTATATTTACATATAAGATAGCACTATAGTCGCTAGTTCGTTTTATATATAGGTCCATATATACGAACCAATACTGTTAACGCAACAACAGTATATAATAAGCAGCTAAAATATAAAGTTCATGCATATTTATTCACACATTCAGACAAATAATCTTATCACAGATCACACAGAAGTCTGAACTGAGGAAGCCCTCAGAGACAATCAGAGACACGTAACAACATAACGTTCACCCTGAATGTATAACCGTGGAGTATGAATCAACTAGATCCGATGCTCTGTGTGTCGTCTCTAACAGTCTAACAATACATAATGCTACTGATTATAATCCTGTATAACAATATAACTCTACGGTACCCCGTACCGTCACTAATACCTCCCGGTTAATCCCCCGTCATTAACTGTCAACGTTTGTCGGGTTTTCGGCTTAACTCGAGATTTAGAAAAACGTTATATTACATGCGTAGTCTTGTCTCGTATATTAATATACTTAATGTTAAACTTGTTATCGCATGTAACTTAATATACCCTTGTATATCATATAGTTTGTTTCTATATTGCATGTATATTTCTTTATCGTATACTATACATTTCACCTTAGTATTTATTTTCCTAAGGTTTGTTTTTCCAAGTTTAATGTAGTATAATTCATATGTAATCACACTTTGAATTATATAAATCCCTATTATTCCATGTATACTCTTAACATTAGAATTTCCATATCTAATGTTTGTAATTCTTTTCTCTTTACTATATATCATTTTAATTATGATAATATGGTTATTGAACCATATTATATTTTCCACTCCATAACATATATTTATTTATATGCATGTATTATGGAACTATTTATTATATGGTAAGTCTTTATAATATATTCATTCTCTTTAAAGGATATTTCTTATATTAAAAATGTTACACCCCTTGTAACATAAAAACCATATTATAAATTTTCAATTAAAAATGCCCATATTACCGAACAACACCTATTTTCATAAGTATTTAAAATCCACCACATAATTAATATAATGTTTATATAGTTATATAACATATATTATGACATCTATGTCATTAAAACAATTAAACCTATAGTTATATATTGTTAATATACCAAACAGCCCCTTATACTCTCGGTTTTCATTATCTCCTACTATACTTCCATAAATTACAAATCAACCCCAATTTAATACATAGTTTTCTAATGTCATTAAAACTATCTATTATACACATATCTTTATAAAACCTTATATAACTCCAAAAATTATCAAACTATACCAAAAGGTTATAAATATCATTCCTAACCTCATACTTTCTACAATTCTCGGTTTTTACCCATATGTTACCCATTTGTAACAATGTTATAAAATATCTTATATATACTTTTATAATATCATATAAACTCCAAATTTAGCCAAATAAACTTCTAAAAATTCCTAATAACTTAAGGACTGTACTAAATCACATTTAGTACCCCCAAAGTTTCGGAAATCACATTATAACCCCATCTCTCATAAATCTTTTACAATTTAATAACTATCTTAATATAAGGTAGTATTTTAATTTCTTAAATTCTCCAAACTTGGTCAAAGTCTCCTATATAGTCAACTTTGACTTCTAATACCAAATTGGAGCCAAACTTTCGGTAATTACCAATTATACCCTATAGTTTTCTATTTTTACAATTTTGACCCAAAACTTTATAAAATGTTACAATTTTTATTAAATTCATTTAAAAACCCTAAATTCCTCTAATTTAAGCCTACGGCTTTATATTCTACTAGTAATTACCATTTGACCCCAAACTTAATTATATAAGCATAAATTAAACTAAGTAAGCTTTAAACTTAAATTAAAATGGCCTAATGACATGGCCTTATTACAACCTTGAACTTGACACTTTAAATGTCTCGAAAATACTTTAAATACACGGCCTCACCACCAATTTTTCCATATTTACCAATTTTTCACATAATGTCTTAATTTAACCATTATGTTAATTAAATCATTTAAATGACTAGCTTATATCAACTAAGTCATTCCTGGTCACACTTAGGTGTAAATTAACCAGTCCACTCTCGAAAATATATATACCATAAGCTTTAAAGCATATAATATATAGTTAAGAGTGTTTACCTTGATTTATAAGCTTTTTAAGGCTTGTATGGTCACACCTGCTTGGGATCTGGGTTTAGACAGCTTATAATTGATTTCTAACAGTAAGAACAAGATATAGTTAGGTTCCAAAAACAGAACCAACTATAAGTAGTTTTAAGCCATGAAAAACCAGATTTCTCACCTTAAAAATGACTTTAAGCAACCTATACCTCCATGTACTGTCACGGCTGTTTGGAGGTGGTTTTATACACCTCTTGACATGAATTAAACAGAGAGTAAAGGTTATGGCTCAGCTTAGAACCGAAATTAACCAAAAGAGTCATTAAAGGTCTTAAAATGGATTTTTACCTTAAGATTTGAAGCTGTTCCCAAGTGTTCCACAGCCCTATTTTCCAGAGGAATGAAGGGTGTCAATCCCTTAATAAAATAATACCAAATGGGTGGAACAACTCACTTGTACAGAAGCTAGAACACTTACTCTTTAAACCCCCTTTTTAAGGTGTTTTTGGGTGGTTTGGGCCAACTTCGAGTGGATGAAGGTGTACCAACGGTTCTAGCATGTAAATATGAAGATTATAGAAGGGTTAGATGGTAGGAATTCGTTGGAACAACAATATAGAAGAAGGTAGGTGCTTAGAGCACATTTTTACCTTAAGGAATGACTTTGCTTTGTTTTCTTCTCCAACCTTGGTTCCAGTAGAATTTAACCCTTCTTTGCAACTTAGATCCAGCCTAGATACGTGGGTGGAAGTAAATAAATCTTTGACCATGGGATAGCTAGTGAAAAGAGGAAGAGAATGAACTATTACATGAATTAAGAGCTTACCTTAAGCCTTAGGAATGGAATTCTTTCCAAGCTTTTCTTGGATGTTTAGTAGCAGACTTAGAGAGGATTTGGAGCTTTCAAAATCGGCAGCCAAGAAAGAATGAGGAGGAAAGAGAAGAAAAGTGACTTTTAAGGCATTATTGGTAAGATTTGTGTTTATTTTAGTGTTTGTTGACTTAAGCCACCTAAATAAGACTTCTTGGTTCAATTTTTGAAAGTTGACAGCCACTTGCATGGGCATTGTCGGCCTCCATTGTACCAAGGGGCAAAATGGTCTCTTTTGTTTCATTTTTAATGTTATGACTTATAACTTGTACATTTGGACTTATAACTTGTATATTTGGACTTATATCATGTGTTAGTTGTTACCAACATGTTTTATTCATCCTTAAGTGTATAAAAACGTTTTCTTAAGGAATTGGTATAGTTTACTATTCATTAAAACTAGTAAAAATGTATACTTTGATTCACCTTTATTATTGATGTTCTTTTTGCACATCTTGTGTATCTTGGACTTGTTTAATGTGTTAACATGTATAACATGTGTTACTTAGTGTCCAAAGGTGTATACACTTGTGTTACAAGTGATATTTTACTCACAAGTAGGTATATTTTCCTTAAGTGTTTTTGTTCTTTGTTCATGGAGATGTGTATATCATGATAAATCAATTGTAGATTGATTTTCCTCCTTTACTAGGCTCCACTTATGTCCACGTGTTTATATAAGGTTTAGTAACCTTCATGGAGTACATATTTATTTATAAGTGTGCTTAGGAGTTTTCATGATTAATGGTTCATCAAGGCTTACTAGCCTTCTTAACCCATTAATTGTCTTTTAATTTATTCTATGAACCTTAGGGGTATTTCATAATCAATAAAGAGAAACAAAATCATTCCCTTTGTGGTTGTTTGTTTTGTACTTTTATTGATTCTGTTTTCTCCACCTCCAGTTTGGAAAACCCCCATAACCCTCTTTGGTGATTCCCCCAAATTCCTAAGGAAAAGTATTCCCTTTCCTCCCTCTTACCCATATCTTCATCTTTTACATAAACAGATATTAATATATATGGTATATAATCTATACTAATATATGATACATAATTTTTATAAATATTAATACAATATTAATATCTAATAGAATATAAATATATTTTGTTTAAAAATTATATAATTAAAATATAATATATATATATAATTTTAATATATATCATTACTAGTTTAAACAAATATTAATGTATAATTTATAATAATATTAATATATTATTTATATTTGAAAAATGAACAAATACTATATATAATATATATACATATTATATAATATAACTATAATAAAATTCTAAAATAATATTATATATTATTAATAAATTTAAAAAATATGAACAACCATTATATTATTAAGTACTATTTATACTTTAAATGCTATAAAGATAAAAAATATTTATGTATATTGCTTATAAAGTTAAAAATATTTATATATATATAATATATGAAAATTTTATATATATTTTTTACAATTTAATTAAATATTTTAAAATATATTAGTAATATTATTATTTAAAATTTTATACTATAAAATTAAAAAATTAATATATAGTTATATAATTTATATAAATATGTATTTATATTATTTCACAATTTAAATAAATATCATTATATATATATATATATATTAAAATATTATTTATAACTTAACTACTATAAAATTAAATAATTAATATATTATATATAGACAAATTTAAAAAATGTTTAGATATATAAATCTTAATATATATTGTATATAATCTATATAATATTAATATATCATTATAATTTAAAAACTATTTATATATGCTATATAATTTACATAAATATTAGTATGTCACATAAAATTTAGATAAATATCAATATATATTATCCATAATGTAATTAAGTATTAACACTTCTTTGTTTGGAACCAAACAACAATAAAGACAATCATTGAGAATTCTATTCCGTTTCCGTGTTAGAATCAAACAGACTTCTTGATTTGGGGGAATTCCTTTCTTTTTTTTTTCATTCCCTTTCCTGATTCCATTTCGTTTCCTCAACTCGAAGTGAACGCACCCTAAAACCTTAAGTGAAATTAGACCAAATTCTATTTTTGCAGAATATACTACTATACAAGTAAAATTGGTCAATGGGTGACACTGTTCATTTAGTATATACTTTTTTAACTTCATAATTGGTTATTTTATATAACTTTTTGACTTCATAATTAGATGGTACGTCAAAGATGCTTAATTCTATTCTTTTTGTAGCTTGGTTTTCATTTACAATTATAACATAACCTTATTGATAACTAAATAACTGCATAAATAACACTCAAAAACTTTTATTGTGTTTTCTTGACTCATTAATTTAAACCTAAATGTGGTAGATAAAAACTCAATGAGAAAAATCTTGAAGAAGAAAATAGTGCAAATCATTGATACTCAGTCACAACTAACTCTTATTAGTCCTCTAATGACGAGAAATTGATTTCATCGAAACCACCAAAACAACATGCAATTTCACAGCTAGAAATAAATCTACAAATATATTTGGGGATTTTTGATGTTTTGACTTGGATAACTACAAGCTCTTCTTAATTATTTGTAGATTTTTTTACGAGACTTCTCTGACAACAAATTTAGAGGGATGGAGGAGTTGTGAATTTTTCAATTGAAATCTCACTCTTTTTAAATAATCTGCTCCAAAACCATCCACGTGTAAATAATCAGAATTTCAATGGTAGATTATATACAAACGCTTCCCTCATTGATATATTAATCTTCATCTACCCATCTCTGGCATCTTGAGAATTTTAGAAGGTTTGAAGAGAATATCGGGAGAGAAAGAGAATGAAGCGAGAAAAATGAGCACGGGAAGGGAAGAAAGGAATAGTCTTGTATTCAACTTCTTGTATATTAGATGTGTACAGAGAAGCACAACTACTCTCTATATATAGAGTAGTAGAATTATCTAGAGATTTACATAAAGGGTAAGTATGAGAAGATCCTAGGAAAAGGAAATAATACAAGATCCTAGGAAAAGGAAATAATACATAAAGGGTAAGTATGAGAAGATCCTAGAAAAAAGAAATAATGGGCTAGCCTAAATCTACAATACAAGAAATAATGGGCTAGCCCAAATGTACAATAATGGGCTAGTTATCTTCTTATCCTAACACCCCCCCTCAAGCCTAGACGCGGATCTGTGAAGACGTGTCAAGGCTTGAACCGATGTTGGATTGTATGCCCATACGTTGAAGTTGACGACGGTAATTAGTTCCACTCAAAACTTTTGTCATCATATCTGCCAGTTGATGTTTATTTGATATATGTTCAACCTGAATCAACCCCTTCTGAATTTGCTCACGAACATAATGTACATCAATCTCAATATGTTTTGTACGTTCATGAAGAACAGGATTTTTGGCTATGAAGACGGCTGATTGGTTGTCACATTTCAGAGGAATAGGTGTGACATTAGGAGTTCCAACTTCATTTAGTAAACGACTTAGCCATGCAAGTTCTGAAGTGACTCTCCTCATAGCCCGATATTCAGCTTCTGCAGATGATAAAGAAACACAAGTTTGTTTCTTCGATTTCCAAGAAATAGGAGACCCTCCAAGAGTTATGTAATAACCACTGACTGATCTTCGAGATATTGGGCAAGTAGCCCAATCTGAATCACAGTAGGCAACAAGATCATAAGTGGTGGAGTTATTCAAGAAGATTCCATATCCAATGGTGCCTTTGATATAGCGTAGCAAATGAATGGCAGCATTCCAGTGAGTATCATGAGGGTTTTGTAAGAACTGGCTCAGAAGTTGAACACTGAAGTTTATGTCTGGTCGACTGTTAACAAGATAATTTAGTTGACCAATAAGGCGCCTGTAGAGTTCAGGACTTTTTAAAGGTGTGCCGGTTTCAAGGTGTAACTTGATGCCTGGATCAAGAGGACTTGCCATGGACCGTTGAGTGTCGACCTGATACTCACGGGTGAGTTCTTTAGCAAACTTGTGTTGAGTAATGACCATCCCATCTTCAGTGGTGACAAATTCCATGCCAAGGAAAAAATGTAGTTGTCCTAAATCTTTGATCTTAAATTCCATGTCAAGTTGTTGTTTAATCCTCTGTATTCCGTCCTTGTCATTGCCACAAACTAGTATGTCATCTACATAAACTCCAAGATAGATTTTTGAAGTGCCTTCTTCTCGTTTGAAAAGAGAGTGATCATTTTCGGACAACTTATATCCTTGATTATACAGGAAAGTTGATAGGCGAGCATACCACTGTCGAGATGCCTGTTTTAAGCCATATAATGACTTTCTCAATCGACAAACTTTGTTATTGCCTGTGATATGAACACCATCGGGAATTTTCATGTAGATCTCTTCATGGAGGTCACCGTGAATAAAGGCATTATTCACATCTAATTGATCGATGATCCATCTTTGCTTTATTGCTACTGCTAGAAGAGCTCTTATTGTTGTGATTTTAACAACCGGAGAGAAGGTTTCGTGGAAATCTATTCCATGTCTTTGTGTGAAGCCACGAACAACCAGTCTTGCTTTATATCTTTCCACTGTGCCATCAGAACGAAGTTTGACTTTGTACACCCATTTGCAGCTGATGCATTTCTTTCCTTTAGGAAGATTTGTGATCTCCCATGTGTTGTTCTTTTCTAATGCCATGAGTTCTTCCTCCATGGCTGTCTTCCAGTGGTCTTGGGTAACAGCCTCTGCATATGTCTTTGGTTCCTTCATGTCCAGAGGGGATTTTATCTCACTGGTCGTGGTGAGACATATGGTTCTGTTTGGTAGAATGTCTGTGAGACTTTCTACATGTTTGTCTAGGAGATGAGAAGATTTTCCTTTTTGAAGTCTTGTGGTGATCAAATTTGTGAAATGATCTTCTTCTCTGGGGTTGGTGAGATTAGGTATATCACAGACATAATCATTCAGTTTTGTTGGGCGGTGTATTTCTCTGCTGGATCGTCTCAATCCTATTTCTTGGACCGGTCTTTGAGTTGTTTCTTCTGTGGGATTGACTGAGGAAGATGTTTCAGGGATATCAACATCTTGTGTCGGATGATGCTGAATCTGGTCAACAAGGTCAATATTGCTTGGATCAATTCTTGGAGTATCAATGGTTGGCCCGTCAGATGAAATATATTGATCACTGATGTGATCATCTTCCGAGTCATCTATTGATTGATTTGGAATGAGATCTTGATGTAACACTTTATGTGTTATTAATGGAAAAATGGTCTCATACACAGTGATATCTCTGCTGATTATTACTTCCTCCTTATCGATGTCAAACAATCTATGAGCTTTTTGAGTATGTGCTGGTCCTAGATATACACATTTGATTCCTCTAGCATCAAACTTATGTCTATTCCGTTTAGGACTTGTATCGAAAACTAAACACCCAAAGGTTTTTATTTTCCCATAGTCTGGAGCGAATCCATGAAGAATCTCATATGGAGATTTTCCTGACAAAGTGGATGATGGCAACCGATTTATTAAATGTGTAGCCATAAGTATGCATTCGCCCCATAATTTTAACTTCAAACCGGATTGAAAAAGAAGAATCCGGGCTGTATCAAGAAGGTATCGATGCTTCCTTTCAACAACTCCGTTTTGTTGAGGAGTATAAGCACAGGATGTTTGATGAAGGATACCTTTATTTTTGAAAAATGTTGTTAAATCCCTTGATAAGCCTAATTCATAGGCATTATCAGATCTAACAATCTTAATTTCCTTTTTGAATTGTCTTTCAACCATGATAATAAATTCCTTTATTGCATCGGCAGCTTCTGATTTTTGTTTTAATAGTTTCACCCAAACACTTCTACTTTTATCATCAACGATAGTCAAGAAAAATTTTGAACCGTCATGATTTACTTCATTACAAGGTCCCCATATGTCCAAATGTATCATGTCAAACAATTCGCACTAATCGATTCTGATTTTGGAAAAGGATTTCTATGACCCTTCGCTTTGTAGCATATATCACAAACAAAATTGGAAGGAACATCCCCTTTCTTGATTAGATGAAGATTCAATAGCTTGTCTATAGGTGTATGACCAAGTTTGTTATGCCAATACATTGACTTATTTGAAACTATACTACTGAAAACTGAAATAGAAACATTTCTACGGTAAATCTTGTTCCTTCTCTCCAAAAAGTTCTTCAGGGCTTGAGCATCTAACCAGTACAAGCCATTGCGCATACTTCCAATTCTTCCCTCAAGGTTCGAGATAGGGTCCTGCATATGACAAGAATCCTCCTTAAAGATTAGTGAACAACCGGTTTGTTTCACAAATTTGCTCACTGATATTAAAGCAAGTTTGAATGAAGGAACATGCAAAACATCCTCCAATTTGAAGTTTTCTGTTAAAACTACAGAACCAGTGGTATTAATTCTTTCTCTTCTTCCGTCAGGCATGGTCACAAATTGGTTATGCTTCATGTGCTGTATATTACTAAATTTTTCTTCATTTCCACATAAGTGATCAGTGGCACCACTATCCAATATCCAATTACTTTCTTTCTTATGCGTTTTATAATCTGAAAAACTATGTTTTTCATGCCTATTATAAACAGTAAAGGTACCGATACCTGTAAAACTGCAAGCAGCATTTCCTTCTTTCTCCATGCTGCTGTCTTTCTGCATATAGTTCCTCATCTGATTGAACTGTTCGATGGTGAGGCCTGGAACAGGTGAATTCTTTATAAACTCTTCCTGTTCTTGATTGAGCACACAGCTAACAGCAGCCTTTTTTTCTTTGGGACCCTTCCACCAATCAGGATACCCATTTAAAACAAAACACCCTTCTCTGTTATGACCTTTTCTTTCACAGTGTGTGCAGTACATATTTCCTTTCTTAACATCAGATTTGTTACGAGGTTTCTGATTATTCCAAGCCCTAGACTTATTGTTTGCAGAATTTCTATCGGTATAATTCACAAACACTTGGTCTGCACAATCTTTCCTGCCACTGTCATGGATATTGCGCTGCCTTTCTTCTTGTAAAACAACAGCATAGGCATTATCCACAGACGGTAATGGCGACATCATTAGGAGGTTTCCTCTCACATTCAAATATTTTTGATTCAGACCAAGAAGAAAATCGAACACTTTATCTTCTTCAAGTAATTTGTGTACTTTATCACCGTGACCACAAGTACAAGCATCTATTTGTATTATACTAGCAGTTTCATCCCAAATTCTCTGCAGCCGATTAAAGTATGTACTAACATCATCACTGCCTTGTTCAATTCTAGACAATTCTCTCCTAAGATTGAAGCGACGAGTACCGTTTACCTGATCATATCGGCGGCAGAGGGCATCCCACATACCCTTGGCTGTGGTGTGGAATAATAGGCTGTCTCCGATACTTGTTTCCACTGCTGTCAAGATCCAAGACATTACAAGGTTGTTGCATCGTTCCCAAGCTGCTGCTCGAACGGAATTCTCGGTTGATTTCTTCAGAGTTCCATCGATGAGGCCAATTTTATTCTTCGCCGACAAGGCAATCTGCATCCCTCGTTTCCATGTCTGAAAACTCGAACCGGAGAATTTCGAAACGAGCTGAGCGCCGGGGAGATCCGTTGATAACAAGTGGAGGGGGTCTGTGGTTGCGATGGTCTGCTCCGCGACGACATCTTTCCCCTTCTCATTGTTCTTCCCGGCATCTGGGTTAGCCATCGATGCGAGTTAAATCAGAGAGAAGAAAAAAAACAGGATCGCAAGTTCCTGCTCTGATGCCATGAGAATTTTAGAAGGTTTGAAGAGAATATCGGGAGAGAAGAGAGAATGAAGCGAGAAAAATGAGCACGGGAAGGGAAGAAAGGAATAGTCTTGTATTCAACTTCTTGTATATTGATGTGTACAGAGAAGCACAACTACTCTCTATATATAGAGTAGTAGAATTATCTAGAGATTTACATAAAGGGTAAGTATGAGAAGATCCTAGGAAAAGGAAATAATACAAGATCCTAGGAAAAGGAAATAATACATAAAGGGTAAGTATGAGAAGATCCTAGAAAAAAGAAATAATGGGCTAGCCTAAATCTACAATACAAGAAATAATGGGCTAGCCCAAATGTACAATAATGGGCTAGTTATCTTCTTATCCTAACACATCTACATTCAGAACGAGTTTAAATATATCAATGAGGGAAGCGTTTGTATATAATCTATCATTGAGATTCTGATTATTTACACGTGGATGGTTTTGATTAAGCCAGTAGGGCCCAGAGTTTTGTGTATAATCTACATCTGCTCCTTTCATCTCCCGTGAGAACGAGTTAGTTACTAGATTAATCTTGTAGATTAATGTGTTGGCCCATGTTCTCTGCAAATACAGGTGTTCGATAGCAACATGTTCGGGTTGCAAAATTGGGGTTAACAAAAAGACCATGTTACCCTCAAAAATTTCAGTCTTTTCAGAAGAAGGTGGTGCTGAGCTGGACATGGGTAATATGGATATATTTTTCTGATTATTCTCCCCCCATAGATGAATATTCATGTGTGTTTCAGCTACTACATGAGATGAAAAAAGAGGGAGATTTATCTCCTATTCATCTACAAGGGACACTAATGTCGAAAACGAATGGGACCTTAGGTCACTCCCTCAACCTTCTTCAGCTATTTCATTGAATGGTTGTATCCTTATATGCATTGTTAGAAATATGCATAGATTATGGTACCTACCTCATGAGCGCAGCGAAATTATACGGATCGTTCTTTCTGTTCGTTGTCAACCGGGTTGTCTTCCTTTGACAGCAACTGTTGAATCCTTCGCGTCTACCAGGTGGAGGAGACCACAGCAACACTCCCCACGCTATCCACGGCCTAAGAACCCTAACACGGCTCTCTCTCTTTGTGTATTCTATGGGAAATAGAGATTCTGAATATCGTGTATTCACGTACACCTAGAAACTAATTCCATACCTCTATACATAATAATAACAAAAGGAGATAAGAATAACAAATAAATATTATTTATTTATTGCTTAAATAAATATAACCAACATGCATAAATAGGTTGCTCCAGGTTCGAGCAAGGCCAGGGATTACTGCATCGTTTGAGACGAGGCGGTCGTCGTCGCCGATGCAGGCAATTGTTTGATTATTCGGAGTATTTATGTAGTATTTGCCTTTCCACTTTCCTTTCTGGGAAACAGATAAATAATTACAACATGTATCGTAATTGCGTGTAAGCACTAACCATGCTGCTCAATTTTCTATCATAGGTTATGCATCTTCTTGACATCATGCGTGTGTGTCAACTTTATTATTAAACATTAAGTGTGTTATGATTCGAACTCGTGACTTATATAAGACTATTTAAATACTATACTTATCCAATTTTCCGATCAAGGCGCATGACATAAGTCATCTAAAATTTGGATTACAGACAGTTTATCTTTCAATTTTTTTTTTTTGAATTTTAGATAATTTAGATAACGATTAATTTAATTTTGTTCAATTTATTTTAATCATTTAAAATTTAGTTAACTAAATTATCCAAATACTAAACTAGCTAGGGTGAGTGGAAGTTCGAATATTAATTGATGCTTTTAACATAATAATTGTTCATTTGATTTAAAGAAACTAAAAGACATAAGTGAATTTTTTCCTACTAATACCTCCGTCCTGAATTGACCGTCCTGTTTACTATTTAGATTTGTCGTTTGACTTCAATTTTAACATATAAGATAAAATAATTTTTACAATTTAAGTTTTACATATGATTTCTATGTTAAACTATATTATAAAAATTTAGTTTTATAAAATTATTTTATCTTATAAAAGGAAAAACGTGTCATAAAGCAAACAGGACGGTCAATTCAGGACGGAGGGAGTAATATATAGGAGTAGTATAACTAATAAACCAACAATTACAAAGTATAACAAACCGAGCGCCTAAAGATTGTGTGTTGAGAGGGTGAGACATGGCTTAATTAATAGTAAAAGAGTACTTTTCAACTCCAAGTCGTACTATTATTCTTTAAAATTAATAAAGAGAATGTCGCGTTTACGACGAGAATGGAGACTTTATATTCCCACTTGCACAGTTGCGCACAGCACCGGTTGTGTAAGTACTTACGTTATGGCAACTTGATGCCATGCATGCCATATTATTATTATTATTATTATTATTATTATTATTATTATTATTATTATATTATTATTATTATTTATTATCTTAATGATATCTAACTGATAAGAGTATGATGGTCAAATCGTCAGCTTACATTGTTGTTTGATCGCATTCTAAAAATGATTGTTAACAAAGAATAAATAATGGGTGTCGATAATTAGTTTCTAGGTGATCTTCTCGGTTGGGCCAATAGAAATGGCGGGACTTAAACAGATTGGGCCTGACTTGGTGGGTGCATTCAAGACCGAATTTCTTCTCATCTCTAGTACTACTACTAGGTGATCTTCTCTGCCTTTAGTCCGTCGGTTTCAATTGTGTCTTCCATTTTCGTGGCCTTGGAGAATAGTAGTAGTGATTTGGTTGGCAGATGGTGATTCTGATGATACGGCCCCACAAAAAGAGTGTTGTGTTGGTGGTGTCGTAGGTCCGACTAGAATGGAAAAATTGCGCGTATAACTGTATAAGAGAAGAAGGAAGCTCTCCGTGGCTTGATTTCATTGAAGGGAAACGAATAACTAGTGTACGCCTAGTAACCTTAACCGTTCAACTTACTTTTTTATTTTGTACTATATGTGATGATACACATCATTTTTCAATTTGAGGAACTTGAACTATCATAATTGATATAGAAAATAATGGACCTTAATATGTTATTTTAACTTGGCGTGCCCGTTTGATTTAATAATTAGCACTATTAATTCAAATGAATATCATAAGGACGTTTGACACAAATCCCACTCCTATCATCAAATTCAAATCCCAATGCATGCAACTAACCACAACCAGGTCTAAAATTTTGCAATCCGTTTAATTACTTGTCTCTGACTTAAATTACCTTCCTTTCTTATTTATACGCACATTACAATTACACAGTAGCTATACGTTGAACTGAGACACTACAAGTGCAACATCACCCAAGTCCCTACTAGCCGCAGAATAGTCCTAGATTAATTAGATGGCACTTCCATCCAATGGCTGTAGCTCTAGCAAAACAATTCCAAGTTTGCTCCTCATCATCATCCTCGCCATCTCGGCCAGATCTTAACCGGAATCGCATTTGGAGTTGAAGACAAACTATAGTATTAGTAAGCAGCAGCAGCAGCAGCGTATGATGTTTACTGCACGCCGTGTCCTTGCCACTTCCAGCCCTCACTTCAACAACGACCAACCTTTCGCTATCGACAATCGTAGTACTAATACGTCACCGTTTCTTTAGTTTTGATAGATGTATTAAAGCCAAATTCATTATATATAACTATATTATCATGAATATATATTAGGTTGCTCTCCTGGTGGATGTGGACAGTGCTGCCATTGCGCCAAGGTTAAAACAAAGATTATATGCCTCGCTTGCTGCCCGGAACCGCTCTCCTCGCCGCCACTACCGTCAGCAATTGCTTAATCAATCATATTGCGTTTGCTGCTTTCCTCGGAAATAAATTAATAACTGTCTGCCCCCTTTATGATGCTTGGGTCGATCGGGGCTGTTTACATTGATAATAAAATTAATCTGTAACATGCACACTGCTGTTCTATCTTTATCAATAGTACTAATTTATACACTAATAATACGGGATTATTTGATTAGAAAAAAGGAAACACCATATTTTTTTTGCTTGAGTTAGACATTTTACATCAAACTACATTAAAATTCGTCGAATAAGTTATAAACTATAGTTAGATGAACCAAACCCCATGTATCATCAAAACCACAAAGAACAGTACTAGTAGAACAAGAGATGTGTGTTGATTAATAATCTCTCACAGATTAGTTAATTAGTAGTCTCGAATTCGATCGTGAAGCCCATCGTCCCCTATCAAAGACAAGTGTTCCAACTCAAAGAGCTCCGAGCTCGAGCAGCTCATCTCTTCTTCTTCATCATCCTCAACACCAATCCCAATATCACTCCTCTTTCCATTCCAAACATGATCCCAGCCCCCGCCATTCATATTCAATTCCATCGCTACCTCCTCCAACACTTGCCTTCTCCAAACATCATCATCATTATCATCTCTGTTTTCAATCCTCTGATGTTCCCCTTCAACACTACTACCACCATACCTTCTACTAGTCCTCCCACTTCCGCACTCATTTGAACCCCTTACCAGCCTCTCACGAATCCTCTTCTCCACATCTTTCCTTCCTCTTGTCTTCTCATACTCCTCTCTGTCCCTCTGTACACACTTTACGCCGAGCAATGAACGCACTGGTAATCCCGTAACCGCCGACATCTCCTTGACAGATAAAGCCACTGGAGATGTCTGATCCGACTTCACTCTCCTTTCCCATACTAAATTCCCTGTGAAATTACGCTCCCACCCCTGACTATCACTGTAACTACTTCCACCGTTTCTCTTCTTCCTCGTTACAGTGCTCGTCGATTCCTTGTTGAAAATGGAATTAATATACTTTGCAACCTTCACACTTGGAGATCCAGGTTGATGCTTCATCTGACTATAAATCTTAACCGCCTTTTTCTTCAACCTCGATGACGACGACGACGGTGATGCACCAGATCCAGACTCATCTTCTCTCTTCATCTACTTCTACTGAACCGGAACGCGGTTTATGGTTGCTGCTGCTGGTTTTAATGGGCTTGAGTTTGGGTTTCATCTTGGGCCATGAAGCTGGGCCGAAGAACAAGCAGGAGTTCAATTTGGGCTTCGTTTTTCTATAATTGTTACTAAATGATTCTGTTTCCGATGAAAATCCACTGCCGATCCCAGAGTCCGAGGAGCTCGCTGATGTAGTGCTGAAGAAACTATCCGGGTCATCCCTGCTCGACGAGGTGGGTGGAGTGGGAGAGGCGGCGGTGGTAAACCTAATTTCTCTGATCTGGCGTTAGTGGTAGTAGTAATTGTGCAGGCGGCTGCTTTCTCTGACATTATCCACTCGCTGACCGTTTTGTGATCAGTAAGTACCTCCGACGACAAAGAGATTGGCCACTCTTCCGGTCGCATTGTTGACTTTTCTTCCTCCAGCATCTCTTCAGAGGTAGAGAGAACGTTGCAGGGGTTGTTAGTACGGGGAACCGATTGTTTTGCAGTATTTTCAATGGAGAAGTAGATTTGGTCTAGGAGAGAGGATGAGAACGACGGGCTGACGACGACGACGTTGTTGTGGCTAGTTTCCAGTGGTGGGTTCTGCGTTTGCATATTTCTTCTTCGATCCGTTGTACGTTGCAAGAGTGATTTTTGAGAGTGAAACAAAGGAAGGAAAGAGTTCGGTTCGGGGACTGACTGGCTGACTGTTGTGAGCGAGATTAACGGGGGAGATCTAGGAGCAAGAGAGATAGATGGCGATGGATTAATTGGGGATTGAGTGAGTGGTCTTGTCTTGTGGATGGAAGTAATAAGAATAGTGTGGTGTTGTAGTTGTAGTAGTAGTACTGAGTCGGCCGGGATTGCGCAGTGGATCATGAAGTGGGAATATGAGGGACAAGATAAGACGGCTAAGACTGTGTGGGCTAAGCAAGAGACAGAAAAGAGGAATATTTGCAGAGATTTGAGATTGAGAGCGGGGTTTTTAAAGGAAGGTGAGGACTGGAGGAGAAGGACATGCGCGTGCATGTCTTGCAGAGGAGGGATTGAAGCTCTCGAGAGATATGATTGATCTTTGTCGGGATTCTTTCTCCAGGTTTACTATTCTTGGCTGCACCAGCACATACAACAATTTTTAATTAATAAAGTATTCGGATTCCAACAATGTGTGTGCCTTTTTTTTTTAGGAAAATGTGTGGCTTTTATTTTAAGAGGAATTCACCAAGCGTAGTTACTGTTTGCTAGGGGTGTTCACGGTACGATTAATTAGGTAATACGGCTTTTAAAAATTTGATACCGTTATTATTCTATTTACATCGGTTAACTGTATTCAGGTTAATCATTTAAAACGGTATGGTAACTCAAATTAACCGAAACCGGGTGTAGATTTTTTTCTATGTAAATAACATTGAGTAATGGTAACAAACTAAATAAAAGTGAGCAATAAAAACAATAAAAAAACTAGAAGCACAAAACGTTTCATATCATGTCCAAGCATTAGTTTATATTAACACAAATATTGAATCCACTATATACAATGCTCAATCATCTAATAAATTAATTATATAATATATAACCTGCACATTTATAATCGCAATGGCACGAAACAATCCAAGAATATAAGATAAAATCAATTCACGTAGATTCAAACAACATAATTTACAAGATGTTTTATCAACTAAGTGATAGCAAATACATCTCAAAAGATTTAACAAAACATAATTACAATATACACTATCTATAATGTTTACCTTGCTCTTCAATGTACTTAATATATTACGTCATATATAAGGAGTGTCCTTTTTCTAGATTATCTTTGTTCAAGTTATCAAAATAATTTAAAGGATATACAAAAGACTAGCACATAGCAAATAATATTAAAATATCAAAAACCAAAATTGAAGACTATATATATATTTAAATATATAGTTATATATAACCGGTTAACCGCGGTTAACCACGGTATAAAAGTTATATACCGTTACCTAAACCACATATTCTAATAATAACGGTACGGTTAACAGCGGTAATGGGTTCTTTTGGGCACCCCTACTGTTTGGATGTAGGTCGATCGCTGCGGATATTCTGTTTTGAAGTTGTTTTAAATAGTAAACAGGACATTCCGGGAGGGATGGAGGTAGTAGTGGTAGTATATTATTGAAGTAGAACACATGATCCATGCGGATATCATCCCTTTATACTGCATTTATATCATCAAATATGTCACGTTTATGCCAAAAACGAACGAAGCCTCATGTTGAACATATTTGATGACATATTTATAGTATAAATCAATGATCTTTGTTTAGGTCATGTATGGATCTAATGGTCTCTCTAATATTATATTGTTACATATAAAACAATCAGGATAAAAGATAACTACAAAATATGTTGTGAGGAATAGTGAGGATGTATGTGTGTATCTGTATATCTGTATTACAATGAGAAGTACTTTATACATAGTAGTACCAGCATCTAACAGTACTGCTATATTATTAAACATAGAGTATACAACTAAATCTATAGATACTATTTAAAGAAATACATATCTGTTATATGTATCTCAACACTCTCCCTCACGACATAAACCTTTAGTACTAAGTTGTGTCTAGTAAGAGATATAATATAAGCCAACTTGCTTTAAAATATCTTTATAATTTCTTTCTGGTGAGACTTGGTTAAGAACTCAGCAACGTGGTACTTGTTTGGTATGTGGTGGACTGATAAGTCCTTCTTGTATATTAAGTTGAATATAGTGGATATCAACTTTTATGTGCTTATCCTCTGGTGGTGTATAGGTTCTCGGCTATATAGATGGTTGATCTATTGTCAAGCTTCAAAGGTATAGGAGAGATGCTTTAGACTCTCATTTCATTGATCAATATGCTCAACCAAGCTTCTGTTGTGATTTATTTCATGGCTCGATATTCTGCTTAAGTTGAGGATAAGGAGACACATCCTTGTTTTTTTAATTTTCATGCTATTGGAGATCCACCTAAACAAATATAATAGTAAAAAACAGATCTTTAAGTGATTGGGCAGCTTGCCCACTCACTATCACAATAAGCAGTCAAATTGTAATCTGATTTATTATTGAGCAGTATACCATAGTTAACTGTACCTTTCATATATCTCAGAGTATGGATTGTAGTGGGCATGTGCGCATCAGTGAGACGTTGTAGAAATTGACTTAATAATCTGTTTTCCCAACACCACACCAGTCACTTATGCAGGGGGAGAAGAAACCCACAAATAGCACCCATAAATGAGATTGAAACCATAATTGTTCAACTAGAAGAAAGTTCTAATGTAGAACCAGAGATCACTAAAACTGTTGACACCAATATATCTCCCGATATGAGAGATCTACCCTTATAAGGAACATGCCATATCTGACTATTATGTCCATACTAATTATGTTGAACATGATATTTTTACACAGATTCTTACAGATAGGAAAAACATCTTATTACCACATACATGGTCTGCTGCA
Organism: Limonium bicolor; assembly: GCA_023374045.1. NCBI lineage: Eukaryota > Viridiplantae > Streptophyta > Magnoliopsida > Caryophyllales > Plumbaginaceae > Limonium > Limonium bicolor. The sequence continues at coordinate 56,663,731 of CM041777.1, forward strand.
CCCATGTCTAAGATCCATTTATCTCTCAGCAAATTATTATCATCACTATAACATGATTTAGATAAAAACATGAAGAGTTTATGGAGTTTAGGGTTCTGTTTGTACTTGTAAACTGACGATTATATTTGATTTCTTGTTCTTTAGCCGAATCATGTTTCTTTGGCATAAACGAAGTCAAGGATAATTGTTGTCTCTGTGTCATCCCAGTGGTGTGCCCATATTGATTCTTCAAGTATGCGACTAAGGCCTTGAGCTGATGATGAAATACCCACGGATTTTGAGTTAGAATAAATATAATATATAGTGAGTGACGTGAGTAAGATGATCATATATTATGATTAATATGGTACGAATGGATAGTCTGTTATTAGAGCTATTAGTGGGCCCAGAGAAGTTAACCGATTCTCTTATATTATTTTTCAAACTCTGACTGCTTTTATTCATGAGCGATTCTTTTAGAAATAGAATTTCAAAAGAGCATGTCTACTGCTTAAGGAGAAATCAATGAGAGCATGTCTACTAAACAGTAAGCCACCACACTGAAGCCAAAAGAGGAAATAATAAAGAGAATTATTGTACACCGAATGAGCTATTTGAAAAGGGTTAAACTGGACTAGGTGACCACACATGGTTGCAATACAACGTTTCTCTCATCAGACCAGTATTCATCTTATTTGGTGGGTATTTTCTCCAATTTGGTAGAACCCTAACTGATTCAATTTTGGGGTTTTGAGCATATAAGTTCCTTGCTCTCCAGTCAGGTTTGCAAAAATACTGTGAGTGAAGAAAAGAGATAGGTTTGAGTATATTACAGGTTTGAAGAGTTTCCAGCCTTGCCTTCAATCTGGTGTTCAAGGATGAAGTTGGCCGTGTGTGAAGAGAAGAAGACTAGCGTGAGTGAAGAGTAAGATAGGTTAGAGTTATTATATGTTCTCAAATGAATCTTTTCAGCTCTGACTATCGATCTGGTGTGCGAGAATGAAGATGAAAGAGAATGAAGATGAACGTGAGTGAAGAGAAGAAACGACCGTGAGATAGAGAAGTTGTTTCGTTGTTGCAAAATAGAAGTAGGATATTAGTGCATATAAATTTTTTTCACCAACAATGCAAATCAAATAGTGTATAAATTTGTTGCTCTACTTGGTGGCATCAATTAGTGCAAGCATAAGATGCACTAACATACATTCTGCTGTAATGGGGCGACAATACATACATCCACTATTTGACCAAACCAAATAGTGCAAGAGAAAATTTGCACTATTTAACCTTTAGACAAATAGGGCGACTGTAACAGAATTGCACCAATTGATGCTATCTATTAGTGCGACTAAAGTGTGCACCAGTAGATAGTGAACAAGTCGCACTGTTAGACAATATCAAATAGTGCGAAAATAAATGTTGCACCAATAGGGTTCTCTATTAGAGCAAATTTTCTTCCGCCCCATTTAATTATGCGTGTAGTGTGTGTATGTTGTGGGGTGATATCAACACATAGGGCAATTGATATGATCAATTAGTGTAAGTTCTTTTAGACACCATTTGATCATATCTGTTAGTGCAAGTTTTGCGTTTCACACCATTTGTCTTAGTCAATTTGAAATTGCACTACTTGACTAACTTTTGGTACAATTTTTAGTTGCACTAATTGGTAATCTAAAAATTGCTCCCAATAATCAACATTGTAGTAATGAATTGTTGTGTCAGCTGTCCTATGTAACCTACGAGACAGATTGTTGGATTATTGAAACAATCTCGTTATCGAAACTTGAAATCGATTATTTTTTTCTTTTCTAAAATAGAAAAAGAAATCGAATCTATTAAAAAGAGTACAATTTATTCTTTAATTTTTCCTTTTCTTCTTTCGATGAAGAAAAGAGAATAGAAGACAGGAAACGGATCGGATTCAAATCATCCACTTTTGCGCTTTTCCTCAAAACCCGGTTTGTTTTTTAGGTTTTTAATACGAGAATTACATCAACGGTAGAGACAACAAGAAAAAAACAAGGGAAATTTGTCATTTTCTGATCGATCGATGACCTTAATAACACACACTTAATAAACAAAGCTGATTTAAAGACTACAAATACTATTATTTAATGCAGAATTCAATTGAAGTGCCAATGATTAGAGATGGCAGTATGATAACTGCATTTAGTAGTAGATTAAAAGTGTTTTGTTTAAAAAAATAAAGACTAAAGTTGGGAGTGCGTTGTTGAAGGAAAGACAAAAAGAACAACGGACTTGTACATTACACGTATGCATGCATATAGAGACAATAAAGGAGATCGATCACATGGATCGTAATCATATACTATATTATATAAAAAATGACATGTGATCATAATCTATAGCTAGTATGTGATTTTTGGGAAAAAGAGAAAGGAAAAAAGAAATGGCTCGTCGATTCGAGGGGACCTCCTGCATGCCAAATCCCAAAGGAGAGGACGCCGGAAAAAAAGGATGTTAAAGTAGGAAGGAGTGTTTTTTTTTTTGGAACAAGAAGTAGGAAGGAGTATTGAAGGAAGGGCTTATTTTTAGTTTTATTTATTTCGCCGTTGGTGTCGTGGATACAATATGCAGAGAACTCGGAGAGTGGAGAACTAAAAAACGGAGTTCATTGAGCTCGTTTGGAATAGCTCCTAATAACACACAACTTCTCAGTAGATTTTCATAAAATATTTAAAATTAGTAGTTGACAGTTTCTGTAAAATTATCAGTAGACAATTTCTTAATTTTTAGCAGTAATATCTAACAATAGCCTCTGCTTTTTAAAATCATCAGCAGACGTCCCATCAACACCAAAATCAACAGTTAACAGTTTCTACAAACCATTAGCAATCAACTTCTCAAAATCCAACATCAGAATTAACCGCAGCCCCAGTCAACCTTCAAAATAAAGTAGAGAAGACGAGACTATTAGAAGTTAGAAGAAGTTATAACTTTTGAATAAAATGAAACATAAGAACCGACATTGAAATGATGCAAAAGACTATTCTAATCGTTATTATTACTCAATTTATTGGATAATTATTACAACAAAATTTCTCCACTACAATTTCTTTGCGTATTGCTAACTTCTCCATTTATTGACCCGAACAATAAAAAAACAATAAAAAAGAGATTTTGTTTTACATTATACACAATAAAAATAAGAGTTACCCAACAAAAAGTTAAAGTTCAGATTCTAAAACATCCAATATCGACGAACTCAGATGAAAAAAATGGAAAATGAAATCTAAAATGGTGATCAAGTGAAGTGAACAAACCATCGGTCAATGTCAGTAGTGGCCTGAGCCTGATGGGGGATCTCTCATTTCCCAACAATAAAGCAAAAAATACTAGTGAACAAGTGGGCCGGAATGAACAATACTCCTACTACTGGCTTATGAGAGAATAAATAAATGTATTTGTCATGTTACTCTTCATTACTGTCTTCATCCTCACCGTAAATTTCCTGCCACAAGCTATACTCGATTGATCTAACTTTTTCTTTTCTTTGACACTCTTTTTTTTTTTTTCAGTTTATATATACCTCTCCCTCCGGAACAAGCAAAGCGCCATCCCGAGAAGAAGAAAGAAGAAAAGTGAAACGAACAGGAAAGCAAAAGGCGCATTTGTTTTGTTGTGCAAACTAAACTTACTCCTATTGGTTATTCAAATGCGGAGGTTTCAATTCTGTCCCTTTTTAGGTTTTTTAGCTGTTTGTTCAAAAACTGAAACTGCAAACAGCCTGATGCGATGCGCTACGAGGCTACTCTCTGCTACCTTTGTTGGTTTGGAATTGTGGTCTTCTTTATCGTGATCAGAACCCACGTGCAACTTGTAACCTTCTCCCTCTACCTACTTTTCACTACTGTTACTAGTATTTTTTTATACTGTTTTGCAGTTACTATTCTAGATTTGCAGTCAATTTAAAAAAATTTAGTCATTTTTAAAAATTTGTAGTCATCAAATACAGTTAGTATTCTAGAATACGCAGTCGCAAAAAAAAAAAAAATTACTATATATATCCCAACTCTCAATCTCTCCTCTCATTTCTATTCGCGCTAAAAAAAAACAGATTCCAAACCTCTCTAACCTCTCGTTGGCCCAACTTCCATTTGTCGCACTTAAGGTAACCTTTTTTCCTCCTATTTCATTGTATTATGCTATTGTATGATTAGATATAGTTTTCTAGATTATTTAGATCAAATTGAACTCAAATGTAGCTTAAAATTAAACAAAAAAAATAAATAAACAATTTTTTTAGTCCGTAAAACGGACCCCTTTGATACGGTCCGTTTTAAACGGTCCGTAACGGACTGTTTAAAATGGACCATATCAAAGGCGTCCGTTTTACGGACTGATTATGTAGGTCCGTTTTACGGACTGAGCTCTTACGTCCGTTTTACGGACGTGTTAATAGTGGTCCGAAAAACGGACTCCTTTGTATCGTCCGTTTTACGGACATGTCTTTTGGTCCGTTTCGGACTGTGTAACTAGGAGTCCGTTACGGACTGTCTTCATGTGGTCCGTTACGGACCGATTCTTTTTTTTTTTTCCTTGTTTTTAGCTTGATTTGAGTTACTGACTCTATTTGTTTTACAGATGAACCGCAAGGATAAACAAAAGGCGACAGTAGATTGTTCCACTAGCGTTCCTAAGAGGAAGAAGGTCACACGATCTGCTCGGGAGCAAATGGAAATGGAGAGGCGGTCCAAGCGGTGTGCAGACATAACAAACCCGTAACATCCTTATCGTCTGTACAAAATGAAAAAAAAGAATTTAATAATAGGAATACTTTAAAACGTAACAGAACTTAAATGATATGATGGCAGAAACAAACCTCGACGGCCGTCACAAAATACGTGATACTTGTGTGCTCAAGGTCATCAACAAGCACTTGCATAACTGGTCGTCCCCCCTTATGCTCCTTTGTCAACTTCTTATTCAAAGTGTATATGTAGTTGATACCAATGAATAGATTCGGATTTTGTTCCTTCAGTCGCAACCACTGCTCACGTGGGGGAGTACCTACCATATGAAAATGACGAACCGCTTTCAACTCTTCATCTGTCAATGGATGTCTACTAAAATGTCCCTCTGGCAGCTTAGGCAAGTAGTGGTTGTGTCGTCCTTCCTTCACAACCAATTTCCATCCTTTATGAGTGCACTTGCCGCGTATACGGAATGGACATGACCACTTCTTCGAGGAGGTACGTCCTCGCTGCACATAATCATCATCAGCTTTAACTCTTCGTGGATGCCAGTACCACTCACCCGTAAGCACTACTAGGTCATCTGTACTTGTCTGGACTATGGTCACCACCATCCACTCACGACCCTTTTGCCGCCCTACAGTGTCCACCCATTCAACAGCGGCTTGCTTAGTAGGAAAAAATTGATTGGTTTGAAATACGTGAGTAGTATCGATCCATTCGTCTTCAGGAAGTTCAAAGGGTGAATCATGATGAGCAGTGGAGTCATGAGGTGGGACCGAAGCCTGACAAAAAGTAGGAGTAAACATGTGTCAGCAAAAGAAGTGACAAAATGCACATATGTCCGTAACGGACTGTTTGATTACCGTCCGTTACGGACTTCATTCAAGCGGTCCGTTACGGACTAAGCTGAATGGTCCGGATTACGGACGTGAAAATTTAGTCCGTTACGGACGTTATGCAGAGACATCCGTTACGGACGGTATGTACAATGGTCCGATACGGACGGTTAAAAACGGACGGTAAAAAACGGACGGTAAAAAAAAGACATTAAAAAACGGACGATATAAAAAGGACGTTACAAAACGGACCAAAACGTAAAAAATTCCGAAATTTTGATTAAAATTTACCGTTGGATCGTCCGAGAACGCAAATTCTTCATTATATGGTTCGTTCAGATCGAATTCTTTTTCATTGTTGGATTTCCCCTGCCGTTTCCGCTTCTGATTGAGCCTAAATCGTATTTTATCACCAACCTTTTGTTTTCCTCTCTCTACATTTTTCTCTCCTCCATTTGGAAGTTTAAGTGCAATAGTGTTTCATTAATCCCTTTGATGCTTATGTATAAGTGTTTTTTTTTTGATGACTGCAAATTACAAAAAACTGACTGCATATTTTTTAAATGACTGCGAAATCTAAAAATTTGACTACGAAAATGACTGTAAATTCTAAAAAACCGACTGCAAAAACGAACTTCCTTTTTTATATACCCAGTAGTTGTACCTCTCAATGGAGCGAGGGAGGCAGGATATCTTCAGTACATTAATTGGCCCAACAAGTCAAGCCCATACTTAATTGTGATAAGTCCAGTCCATAAGTCAGTCTCTCAAAATGTCCAAGCCCTAATTATTTTTACCACAACTCGGATGAAAATGATGTACAAGGATCGAAACAGTACTCGACTGAATGATAAATTTTGAGGATCGTGACTGACTGAATATAGGCGAGCCGTAGTGTCGATTGACAGCCACGTCGGTAGGAGAAATCCCAATCCCTTTTGATATACTAGTATCTAATTTAAACACGAGGGATTTAAAAAACGGTTAATCGTAACGGTCACTAACTACCACCCGTCCCGCGCTTTTTATATCATCTTTCCCTCCAACCATCGTCTTCCTTTTTTACGCTTCCTTTTCTCCATCCAGTTTCATCAGAGATTACTTACTATCTCTAATCAATCTGTACTCATCATCATGGCGAACAACAACAACGATCCAAACAACCAACAAAACAATGATGTATTCCAGGGTCTGTTCAATCGCAATCCTGATCCTGATCTGTATGAAGCATTTCTCCCATTCGCTGTGTGTAAATCAACCTTCCAATAATCAACTACAAAACACCGTTGTTAATCAACCTTCTAATAATCAACTACAAAACATTCCTACATCTACTGTCGTTGATCACCCTTTTCCCTTTCCCAATACTGATCAGAATTATCAACAACCAACTAACTTCAATATGAATGAAGTACTTGATTGGAGTCAAGTTAGTGGTCTGTTGGGCGACATCCCAGCACAGATTCGTCATCCAACCGTTGATCATAATAGCGGCGCGGGAAGTAGTGGGGATGTGAAAGGTAAAGCGAAGATGGATGCGAGTGCTAGTGGTAGCGGTAGCGGTGGGGGTGGTGGTGGGTTTGATGCTCAACAACGTAGTAGTGATATAGGGTTGAGTTCTGGTCCAGATGTTCAAGGAACGGGTCCAAGGATGGGTACTGGTACCGGTTGGGGAAGTGGTTTTGGTGATCCAAGAGTAGTTGATGTTTGGCCGCCGGTACCAATCCCTCACACTTGCACATGTTGTCAACGGCTGAGAGAAATCGTTCACACTAACGGTAATTAAACTTCATTCCCATTCGTGAATAATAATATTATCTATTAATTCTACTTTTGATTACACAGGTTCGCAACTTACAAGACTAGAGATCCACGGGAGGATTGGGATTCTGATGCACGCGATTCTTGAAGTGCACTATGACACTGGCAACAACACTGGGAACACATTGATCACAAGACAAATCAGGATGTTCGAGTACGTGTGTATTCATAAATTTTAATTAGAATTATACTATTTCTCAACAAATATTGTTTATAAAGTCATTAATTAATATGCTCTTTTTTTTGTTGATGATGTAGTCTTAACAGGGAATCCATGGGAGACATAAGAGAGTTTTTAACACAGTACATGAATGATAGGGCACAAGCGGGATTCTTCTTACAACAAGACCCTTTAACTGTGTTCTACAATACTATCACGGTTGGAATTGATCAACCTTCTAGTAGTCGTCGTACTCAACAACAAACAACAATGGAGCAATTAGGGTTAACAATTCAACCCACTACCGCTACAAATCCAACTACTGTTCCCACAGCCATACCCTTACGAGGTTTGCCACCATTAATAATCAGAGAGCCTGGTGCTCGTACTCGTCCTCTACCACCTGTCCCTAGAAACCTCTCCCTCTCTCAAAAGGTTATACAATCAATCTCCCTTTAACCAAATTTCATTTCATAATGCATGCATCATTTATGTTGAATGTTTTTTTATAAACTTCTGATATGTAGAGCAGAGGAAGAGGGTCACAGAGATGATATTCGATGACTTCTCACCCTACTTCCACCTCCCATTAAAAGAAGCTGCTAAGTTACTGAACTTATGTGACACCACTATCAAGAAGAAGCTTCGTCAATTCAATGTTAAACCATGGCCATACCGAAAAGTTAACAGTTTGAATAGGCAGATTAAGTTGATTCAACAGCAGATGCTTGGGTTTGCTCAGAGTAATGATATTCAGAGATTGATTGAAGCTAGGCAGAGGATTGAGGGACTTATGGCTGAATTGCGTGTTATTTATCGAGAGGATGATGTGGTGCCTATTGATGTTAATTGTGATACTAGAGAGCAGCAGGATGGGGATGATGATGAAGAGGAGGATGATGATGATGGGGATGAT
>CM041777.1:56677163-56723978 GCA_023374045.1 Limonium bicolor
CTTTACTTATTCCACTTTCTTTAGGAATGACAGAAGAACCTCACCAGTTGATGCGGACGGTCTTAGCTGCTATAGCCGGCCTCGATACGGATGACCTGGACCCTGAGAACGAAATGCAGATAGATGGGTCAGATGTGGCAGAGAGAAGAGTAGTACGAGGATTGAGGAAGAAAGGAATTTGACCGCTGGTATGCTTCGGGCTTAACCCGCCAATTCTTGGCTACGAAAGGGTTGGTGTGGCTTGCTGGTCGTCCCGGTGCCTCAAAGTGTCCGAGACGAGAACGAGGTCAATTGCGTAGATGGTTGAATCGGCCATTGAGTGAGTGAGTAGAAGGGCTTTTCTTTCGAGGTGAGTGGGCTAGGACATGCCTTCTTTAAGAACCAGCTCTCAATCAGTCCCTGGGGAATTCTATAATAGAAAGAAGGGTTCAAAGTTGTAGTTGCCGCCCCCGCGTAAAGGTCTTGACTTGTAATGCGTGCAGGCATAAGAAATGGCTCAACAGAGAAGAAAGTTAGCTAGGCCCCCTCACAGGTCCTGCTTAAGCTCCAAGCCTTTTCCCGACAATGGATGTGCCTTTCCGGAAGGAGGGAAAGCACTTATCAAAGACCATCCAAGCCTTCTTCTATCTGCTTTAGCTTCCCGAAGTCAGTAGTCAGTCCTTGGAAGGTGCTGTCCAAGTCGGCTTAGCTGAGCTAAAGAAAAGAGATAGTCAGACCTCTTAGTGGATCAAGAACCACAGGAAAAGTATAGACTAGCTTCACTCCGGCGCGGATTATCTACTTTGAAAAGGGAGGGGAATCCAACAAGTTTCAGGTAACCCCGTAGGCGAAATGCGGCAAAAGGAAGGAAAATCCATGGACCGACCCCATCGTCTCCACCCCGTAGGAACTACGAGATCACCCCAAGGACGCCTTCGGCATCCAGGGGTCACGTTCCGACCATAGAACCTGTTCAATAAGTGGAACGCATTAGCTGTCCGCTCTCCGGTTGGGCAGTAAGGGTCGGAGAAGGGCAATCACTCATTCTTACTCAACACCTTTTGAGATTTTGAGAAGAGTTTCTCTTTGGAGAGCATAGTACGATGAAAGTTGTAAGCTGTGTTCGGGGGGGGGGGGGGGAGTTATTGTCTATCGTCAGCCTCTATGGTAGAATCAGTCGGAGGGCTTGAGAGACGGTGGTTTACCCTGTGGCGGATGTCAGCGGTTCGAGTCCGCTTATCTCCAACTCGTGAACTTAGCCGATACAAAGCTATATGATAGCACCCAATTTTTCCGATTCGGCGGTTCGATCTATTATTTATCATTCATGGACGTTGATAAGATCCTTCCATTTAGCTTAGCAGCACCTTAGGATGGCATAGCCTTAAAGTTAAGGGCGAGGTTCAAACGAGGAAAGGCTTACGGTGGATACCTAGGCACCCAGAGACGAGGAAGGGCGTAGTAAGCGACGAAATGCTTCGGGGAGTTGAAAATAAGCGTAGATCCGGAGATTCCCGAATAGGTCAACCTTTCGAACTGCTGCTGAATCCATGGGCAGGCAAGAGACAACCTGGCGAACTGAAACATCTTAGTAGCCAGAGGAAAAGAATTTGATATCTTTAGTTCCCTCAGAACAAATTATTTTTTTTCCACAGGGGATCGTGATGTCTTTCTATGGGATCGCGGGCCTCTTTATTAGCTCCTATCTGTGGTGTACAATTTCGTGGAATGTAGGTAGTGGTTATGATCTATTCGATAGAAAAGAAGGAATACTCTGTATTTTTCGTTGGGGATTTCCGGGAAAAAATCGTCGAATCTTCCTCCGATTCCTTATAAATGATATTCAGTCTATCAGAATAGAACTGAAAGAGGGTATTTCTCCTCGTCGTATCCTTTATCTAGAAATTAGAGGTCAGGGGGCCATTCCTTTGACTCGTACTGATGAGAATTTGACTCCGCGAGAAATGGAACAAAAAGCTGCAGAATTGGCCTATTTCTTGCGCGTTCCGATTGAAGTATTTTGAAATAAACCAAAGAAAGAATGATGCTTTCTCATTCTGAGCTGGGAGTCAAAAAAATAGAAAATTCCCCGGTATAACTTAATTCAAATTTATTCCGAACGCCTATTCAAATCAAACATATATAGAACGTCAAAAAGAAAAGGGGGAACTAAGTTTTTTTGTCTACAAAAAAAGTCTTCTACTTTATGAGTATCGATTTTGTATTATGGGTCTATGATATAGGTAGCCGGCGAAATTTTTTCGAAATTTTTTGAAAGTTTTTTCATCAGGTATTCCTAGAAAGGATGGACTGGCTTCGAATTTGACCAATTGAAATGACCGGAAACTATATATATATATATTTTCATTTGAATTCTCTTATTTGATTTCTGTATTCTTGAAAGATTCTTCAAAATTCCTACAACAATACAAGATATTTCTTGGAATCTCCTTTAGAAAAGAGAACCAGCTTATGGAATGAATCAAAATAAATATCTCAGTTATCCACTAACACACTCTAGTATGCAAATAAAAACAATGACAAAGAAGGACAAATAAGCACCACAACTTTAAATTCAATATACACTAAATTCATATTCAGAGATCTTTAATTATTAACATCATGTAAGAGCATTAATCTATTTTGATTCTATATCGAAAGCCTAGAACATCCCTTTTTTGTTTTTGCTTCACTAACAAACAAGCATTTTGTTTTTAGTTATACAAATTAGAGATCAATTAGTTCATCTATAATCTGCCGAACCAAAACAAAAAAGGCCTGGTGAGGTAGTGACCCGACCAGGCTGTAATAAAAAAAGGCCTTTCGTTTAAAATGAAAAACGAAGTATTTGAAGTTGTATTTCTATTCTACTGGATTTCTTTTTATTGCATCTTTAGGAATCTTCGTTCAAGAAATGCAATTATCAAATAGATCATTACTCTTTTATATTTAGTTTCATATATCAAAGACTATAAGCTATAATTTAGTCACCATAGTATTCATATTTAGGATTATTAGTAGTTATGGTCACTATAACTAGAGGTGATCAAATGGGCAGACGGGCGGGCCAGGTTCGGACCTAGAAAGAATTTTAAACTTGTCGAGCCTCGCCCACTCGGCCCGGTGTTTTCATTTTTTTATAAATAATTAATAAAGTTTTGAATAAAAAATAAAATTCTACATAAACTATTAAATAATTAATAAAATTCTAAATGAAAATTTATATAAATTATATAAGAATTAAATTAAATATAAATTATATTATATTTTTAAAAAATAAAATGTATTTAAATTTGGGGCGGACCGAGCTTTTTTCTGGCCCAAAATTTTGCCGGAGCCTGACCCGGTTTTTAGTTCGGGCCTGGTTTTTTGTCCAAGCCCGCCCAATTTTTCGGGCTTTGTCGGGTCGGGCCAGGTTGGGTTTTAGCAACTCTACTCATAGCTGTGTGATTATGATGTAAGGTCTAAGAAAATGGTGAAGTCTTAATGATCTTTGTGAATTTGATTGGTTAAAGTTAGAGGTGATCATAATATGTTCAGCCCGACCCGAAAAAAACCCGACGGGCCCAAACCTGATTGGACTTCCGGGCGGGCCTGGACACAAAATCAGGCTTGAAATAATTCAGGCCACGACAAATTTTTGAGCCTGTGAACAAGCTTGATCCGGCCTGGTTTTGTATTATTATTATTTTTAAAAAATAATTTAATTCAATTTAAATATAATATAAATTAAAATTATATATATTATAAAAACCTTTAATAAATTATATATAATATATCAGCCTCTATTAAAGTGTGTTAATTATATGTTTTTAAAAAAATTATGTAAAAAAACTAGAAAACCACACCGGGCGAACCGGGATTCGGCAGACCTAGAAAAAAAAGGTCTAGCCGACCCTACCCAAATATAAAAAAACGGGTCTGATTACCTTGACGGACCTAAATATTTTCTTCAATTCGGCCCACCGCCCAAATGATAACCTATAGTGAAGATGAAACTAGTTAAGATGGCAAAATGAACTCGGCCGTGTTAGTTCGGGCCTGATTCACATGTATTCTTACAGAACGATAAGAAGATTTTTGGACTTAAAATTTCATTATTGCTTAAACTTATGAAAGAGAGATTCCAAACATCTAACAGATAACTAGTAAAATTCCTATATATATGGATCTACTGTAAATAAGTTATGGCAGTTAATGAGAAATGTATTGTCATATAAGGCGAATAATAGTGAACCCTTGGATTAGGCGGGATTTTGTTAGTGGTAAATGGTGGACCTTTAAAATTGAATTTGGTGGAACAACCAACTTACAAAAAATGATGTGGTAATGGGAAATTAATAATATATCTCTTTTTTCCAATCTAGAAACTGGATAATTGAAGATATTTGGATAGTAGATTATGTTAAGCCAAAAACTTGTTGTGCAAAATATAAATGAATATATCTTGCTAACTAATGGCAATAAATCAGTCGTTATAGTCCAAGTGTCCAACAAGGTCATATCCACAGGGACTTCGCTAACATTTAACTAATTACAAGTTTAGTGGATGTGCATAAATATGTAAAAAAGTGTGATAATGAAAATTGTTTGGGTTTTGGGAGTTTTTGGTTTGATAAACATAAAGTAAAGAACAATAATAAAACTAAACTAATTAATCTATGATAGGAGTACCCCGGGATAGATTTTTGCACCCATCTTCCTGTTATTATCGATTGTCGACTTTTGAACTTACAGGTAAACAATGAGAATTTAGAGTAATCATATTCCTTTTCCGATCTCTTTCCTTTCCCTTTCCCGAAAATGAAAAAAAAGTATCAAAAATATTAGGAAACAAAATCACTTTAATCTCTTACTTCCCCAAAACAAAGACCCCTTATATATTCGTTAATGAAGATTAGAGTATTTTCTAAAAGAAATGCTATGAGAAACTATGCCGAAGCACCCTCAAACCATTAACATCATTTTATTATTCTTATTTTAAAGAATAAAACAACAAACTAACTATTGGACAAAAAGTTTGACTTTTATTTTTTTTTATAAGTAAGTGCCCAAGGGTTTTATTGGGAAAATTTCTGGTCAAAGGGCATTTGACCGACTCATTTACCTATTGAATGCCTTTTGCACCATAATTTCCTGGCAGGTGTGATTTTTACTTTTTCCTGTCAAGGAAACGCACAATAAAAGTCAGCCTGCTGGGTGACTGACTTTTATTGTGTGCCTCCTTTGCAACAAAAAAAAAAGAGTAGTTGACTCATATGCAAAGGAAGTGCACAATAAAAGTCAGTCACCCAGCAGACTGACTTTTATTGTGCGCATTGTGCGCTTCCTTTGCAAGTGAGTCATCCTCACAGCCCGTAATTAATCGAAACAAATATTTGGATCAGGTTAATGACTAGCAACGTTTTAATTATTATAGTTAAATTTAAGTGACGTCCTTTAATATTTATTTATTTAAGCAGAGTCAGGTTTACGAATGTAGGTTAATAATATATAATTGTACTCAAATTTATAATTATAAATATATTTTGTCTATTTATAACTAGTTTGATTGTTTAAATGTAATTAGTGTTTCGATTAATCATATTTAACTGAAAATAATCTATTTAACTAATAATTTTTATCGAATAATTTATTATAACTAGTCTGACTAATGTATTATAGTTTTTCTGATCAAAGTTTTGTATTATTAATATGAACTTAAGATTATGAATATAAACATATGTAGTCTATATTAAATTAGGTTACTTGTTTTATGTTAATTAGCATTTCGATTAATTACGGTTGACTAAAAATAACCTAATTATTTAACTTATAATTTATTCGAATAGTTAATTACAAGTTTGAGTAATGTATTGTTGTTCATATGAATTTGATTATTTGTATAATGAATTTGTTGATTTCTTAATTCAAATTAGATTAGTTGAACTAAATTTATAATTATAATTATAGTTAATTAGAGTTATTTAAAGTATAGTTAGTTAACCCAATCAACTATAATATACAAAATTTATTTTTTATAGATTTAATTCTGTGATTTTCTCTTATAATAATTTTATAAATATTTATTTTATTAATAGCTTGTTTGGTCATTAATGTAATCCAATTTCATAAGCTAATTACGGGTTGTTGGCTCACTCGTAAAGGAAACGCACAATAAAAGTCTGTCTGTTGGGTGACTGACTTTTATTGTGCGCCTCCTTTACCACAACAAAAAAGTCATTGACTCATATGCAAAGGAAGCACACAACATAATAAAAGTTAGTCACCTAGCAGACTGACTTTTATTGTACGCTTCCTAGACAAGAAAAAGTAAAAATCACACTGTAACACCCCTAATAACAAGTACGTAATAGTCGCTCACGTGAACAGGAAATAAAGGCGTCTCACGCGGAAGGAATTACAGTAATAGAACTCACATGGGTGTTACTTGCCACCACTCGCCCATACGAGTGATGTAGCAGTACACCATCTTAACAAATTAAATAAAAATACATCCGCAGTGACAACGAGACACCTACATTTCTATCTAAGTATCAAAAGCACAACTACTGTGAGCATCTAAACATAATCCAAATCTTCAACCCCTTTCATGGATCACTTAATACATACGAGTATGAACGGTAAATCCAAATCAACAACGTCCTAACTACCCAGTCCCGCACTTCGGCTTCAACATGTTCAGCAACCTGCACAATAAGTGTAGTCTCAACGATAGACCTGAGTATGCCGGATCTGGACCCTATTGGGTCACTTGTCATTTTTAACCGTCTTGATATTAGATTGGTTTCATGCTTTGTCATTTTAACAGATATAAAATACTGTAGCAACATGCATGATTATATAATCATTCATCCAATCCAAACAGTCATATGGATATACACATTACTGTCATACATCATACAATACAATGGCATTGAGAACTCATTCATCGTATATTAACATATCACATAGTGCATCACTCGGCCCCCGGGCCTTCACATATCGTTTGTTTTAGTTAGCACAGTCGGGCGTCAGTTAGGACACCCGAAATATACTCACTTGGATAGTAGTCCCACGTACACACAAAGGTGCTCATGCCCTGATCATCCGAAGACTCTGGACTTATTCACTTTGCCTTTGTAAAGGCGTCCATTTAGGTGGCCAAGGGCCTGGTGCCAACGGTAGCACACTCCGCCTGACGATCTATCTAGGCTCGATCAGGATTAACTAGGAAAACCCGATACGGGATATCCCAAGAGATCTCTACACGCGACCAGCAGCCAGTGACTGTCTGGATTAGGTACATCATCACATTCATTCACACTCCACTGTTAGCTTTGTCAGTTAGATAGTCAGTTATAGTTTTAGTTATGGAGTACATCACTTAATTTGTTGGCTGCCCTATGGGTCTTACCATGCCTAGAATCATTCTAGGCAAATTCAGTTCGAGTCAAGCTCTAGAGACCGACAATGTCGTGTCCCGTTCCTAAGTATTTACTTAGGTTTATAACTACTACTTGTAATACTTAGCGTATTAGGTCAAGCAACAGTGGTCACAATCACACATTTCGCATATGTAGTTTTGTATAAGTCGATCTATAGCCGACGTAGTATTCCCGTAGGACGTTCGTGCATAAATAAATAAGCAGTGAACATAACTACACATCACACACATAAATCACATACATACATTCACACAAGTTATTTATCACAACAAATCCGAGCCCGAGGAATTCCTCAGGACAACTCGGATCAAATCCCTTTACATACCGTACACCGTCGTCTAGATTCGTGCAGTGCAGGCCACTAGAGCTTCCGAGCGCGTACGTCGGAAATGCGATCTAGTAATACAAGGAACACTAAGCGTCAATCCACATGACAGCACCATTCGGTACTTCCGAATAACATTTGAAATCCTAGTACTAAGTCCCCAGACTTAACATTTTTACTAGTTAAAGTATCGTTATTAATATTTTATAAACCCCTTACTCGTTGTGTGAGTTAATTCTCGGTTTACATTAGAGCATGAAACCTTACGTTATACCCTTACGATACTTCACTAGGTTTATTTCAAACCAAAGTCTTATACTAACCTTAGCATTATATGTCGTTGTAACTATAGTGTATAACTTTATTTCTTGGTACTTGTTTATCTATGTATGTATGCATTTAGCATAACAGTTTGAATAGCTATACCTTAGCCACATAATATTTTTGTTATACTAGTTCCATAATGTTATACAATACGTTATTTTATGTGTCATTAACTTTACAACATTAGTTTTGGTAACTATATGTATGTACTGAATATAGTGTAACACATTATACATTTGTGCTCCTTGTTTATATAATTCTCATGGATCACGATATATCCACATACTTATAACGTGTTTAGATAGTTAAGTTTATAACATTAGATCCCGTAATAGGATATAACCCGGTTTTATAACCCTTGTTACAATTACCGGTAGTGTTATCTTGACTCCATTTCTCATCAAATCCCATACTCTCAACATTCCCATTTTACCACTTCCTTTATCATACTGCATTCATCATACATTATATAATTTTGCAACTATATTGTATCTTAATCCCTACTGTAGTTCAGCTACAAGGAGCAACTTATACATGAAAACTGAAACAATCAGCTACACAACCCTTCTTGGTTCTTCATTTAGTTTGTTGGTCGGTTCTCAAAACTTCTCAAAACATTTACACCACTAGACAACTTCTTTAGGAAGGATTTGAGCCTTAAGATAACTCAAAACAAGTCTGTTATTACCTCTGGAAATCGGTTTTACAGAAGACAGAAAACATGCAGAAATTGTAACTGCATGCTGTGTGACTCTTCTGTAAACTTTCCTCTTGGTTTAGTTATTGGCTTCTAAGCTCACCCAAAGTGTTTGTAACTTCACTTGGGTGTATTAGGTTTGTTTTAGGGTCATTAGTCACACAGTACTACTCTTTCTGTGCCCTCTGTGTAACACCCCAACTCAATCCAGATGTGGTCTTGCAACTTAACAGTATATATATAAACTTGTCACAAGCGGAATTCTTTTACAATCCAGGACCTTGCCACGGTCTGACTACAGAATATACCGAACATTAGTCTAACAACCATAACCATTACATATCCTTCTTACAATCCACTCACAACCTATACATCTTACTAACTCAAATTGCCATACGAGTGTACATGCACAACTCGTAGGCCACACTAAACCCTTAACAGCTGTATCCTCTTCTTACTCCTGCGACAACCGCCTCCTGATGTTCACCTGTGTAAAAAGAAGCCCCCGAGGGGGTCAGCACGAATGCTGGTACTATCCTCTCATGGCCCCCAAGCTAACGTGGCTACGACGACTAATTGTCGATAGCATGGAGGTTGATTAGATGCACAACATAATAGAAAGTGCAGTAAACAACAACTCAGATATGAACAATCAAAGTTCACACACAATGAACGACTTAAATGCGTTCCCTTAATCAGAGTTAGCTGTTTAACTCTTAAGTAAGTAGTTACCCTCTTAATCTTAGTTCATCCTTATCTTACCTCAATCTGATTCTTAACTTAATCTTAGAAACAACCATCCTTTAATGAGGAGTGGATGTAGCTTATCTTAATCTTAATATTACAAACCATCCTTTAATGAGGAATGGTTGCAACTTACCTTAATCTTAATCTCAACTTAATCTCACATACAAACCGTTCCTGGAAGGGATTGGTTGTAACTTATCTCAGTCTTAGAATACAAACCATTCTTTAATAGAGATGGTTGTATCTTATCTCAACCTTATCTCAATCTTATCTCAGTTCTTATCTCAATTAAGTCAACCGTTCTTTATTAGAATGGTTGTACCTTAATCCATTGTTTATCTGTCGGGTCACGTAGCCCTAACCAATGAGTTATCAGCTCCATTGGTTTACATAAACAATATTTTAGAATTAGTTGGGCATTTAGGTAGATCCCACTACACCATCTCAGTATGCCTCCCTCCTAAAACAAGAAGTCCGAGGAGGTCGAGTCTATTTGTCGACTCTAGGCGACGAGTCCGAGGACAAGTCATCTTTGGAAGACGGTATTTGATAAGGATACCGACTTCCCCCAATACACATGTGCCGGTACCATTCCGGATTCCTCACTCAAGTTCAGTTAGTAATAGTCTCAAGACCATGTTTGTTGGTTAACCTCTTTCGGTTCATATCGTCCCTCATTAGGGGGCGTTCCTTATTCTCACTCAATTTCTTACTAAACATTGGTTAGTAAGTTCTCACGGTATGTTGTGTTAGTTTTCAAACATCACACAACAATATAATAATATTATAATATATTCCGGTTGCATGCTTTATCTTGTTTAGTGAGCACACAAAAACAATAGCACACAAGCCGAGGGACACCTCGTTAGCAAGCAGGTCACAAGAAGAAACAACTGTACCGTTCACCGTTGGTCGTTCGGCTGCTTACTCTCTTCCGGAGTCCAAACTCCCAAGTCCTAAAACATTCATTCAGTTTTAGGTTGTTAATCACTTAACTTAATTCAACTTACTTAATTTAACTTACCTTACTTAACTCTTAATGATCCCAACCTAACACTCTTAGTCTTACCACTTAATCTTACAACTTAATCTTAAACTTTCAAGTTTATACTTAACTTAGCTTAATCCTTAAGTTCTTAGGGTCTCAATCATTACTACACCCTACCAAAGGCATACCTTATTACCCATTGCCATTCTTAGAATTCAAAATTTCTTTTTTTTTTCTAAGTGTTAAGGGTCGACCGACCCACCGACCGACCCAACCCCTGGGTCGGTCCATTACAGAAACTCCTCCGTCTTTTGAAACCATCCGACCGACCCAAAGCTAAACCGACCGACCCAAAACCCTCTGGGTCGGTCCCTGCCGAAACATTTTCCTTCATTAAATCTTGCCCGACCGACCCCCGACCGACCCATCCTTATGGGTCGGTCTATTGCCGAAACATTTCTGCTGGGTTAGCAAGGTCCGACCGACCCAGAACTGGGTCGGACCCTGGGTCGGTCCACTACAGATTCTCTCTTAAATTGCTCTTCCAATTCCAAACTCTTCCACAAGTGTCCTAATAGGTCCAACACCATCTTGGCACCTTAAACCCACCTTATAACCTCCTTTAAATACCTTAAATCATCCACCAAAATCCACCTTAGTCATTATGCATTTTCCTTGTAATAATGCTACTCTTGTAATGCTTTCCTCTAGGTTTCTAGGTGGTGGTTCATACTTAATGTAACCACTATGCCAATGTTTTCCTCACCACTATAACATCATCTCCCAAGCATTCTCACTATCTAAAACTCTTTCAAGCATTTACTAAAAGTTCCTTCACAAGCTTAAGCTTCCATACACCAACACCTTATTTCCTTCCTAGTTGTTTACCAACATTTGCCTAAGTTCTAAATACTCAATTACATTCTCTTGATTCCTAAATCCCCCAAGGTAATGCCTAAGTCATTACCACTCATTCCAACACTTTATCTTACCCCTCTTCATCAAGACAATCTCTAAAACTTCCTAGTACTTCCTTAGTCATTATATTCCCTTAAACATATCTTAATCACCTTAAGCATCATACCTTCTCCTTAAACTTATGCTCAAGTCTTATATTCCTCATCTCATGATTTTGGTGTGCTCAAAACACTCACCCATCCTCTAATTCCTCCTAGACATCTAGGTCATTCTAAACCTCAAGAACCCTTAGTTAACTCATTCCACTCAATTCCTCATAATGATCCTAGTAAATCCTAGGTCATATTAACTCACCACTACCACCAAACACTTTTTCTACTCAAATTTCGCCATAGCTCCTAGTATCTTATCATGCCCAAGACATTATTTTCTCACAATAATCTCACACACACTCAAGTTTTCTCATCATCTCATCACCCAAACCAACTCATTCACAACAAACTCAATATATTGCAATAATCTTAAATTGCATAGCACTAAGGCTCTTAAATGACATGGCTCTTAGGCCCTTAAATGACTTAAACTTAAACACTGAATTTCCCACATATAAGCTTTCAACCTGCAAATACACTCATCAATCTCATAGTAGTTATAATGCTCTTAAAATCCACCTTAAACTTATATTACTAACTCATTCTCATTAGCTCCTTAGTCACAAGTTCATAAGCTTGTTTAAGTTCTTTTTCTTAGGTTAATAACCCAATACACAATGTAAGCTCTAAGCCACATTGGTATTTATCTAAAACTCATTCCTTAATCTTAAACCACCATTAGGTAAGCATTTTACCTTGTTTTCTCAAGCTTATCTTAATCTCCTCCTTAGGCCTTCTTCTTGCATAGATCTCGGCCACCACTTAAATCCCTTGCCAATGTTCTAATCAATTAAGACTCATATGAGTACTAAACAATGCACTAACCTCAAGGAATAAAAACCTAGGTTAGAAATGTGTTCTAAGGCATAAAAGTGGATGATTACCTTGAAGTCTCAAGGTAGACTTGGCATTGAATTAAATAGGACCTCCACTAGTCCTTGGTGAATAAATCAAGCTAGAACAAGGCATAAAAACATCCCCATGAGAAAATTTTCGGCCATGTATAGGAATGATGGAAACATGGTTTTTCTTACATTTTCTTTACCTTAAGAGAATGGAGAAGCTAATGAGCTCTTCAAACTTGATTTTCCCCATCAATGGAGTTTTCTCATGGCACCAAAATGGAGCTTTGAAAGATTTGAAAGATAGAAATAGGTCTTGACCTAACTAAGACAAATATGCACTTGTTTTGGATTTGGAGCTTGGAGTTGTATTTGGCAAGTGATTGAAGATGGAGAACCATGGAAGCAACACTCTCGGTTTGGAACAGGAGAAAAGAAGAAACCGTGGGTGAAGAAGAGAAATGAAGGAAAGAGGAAAAGTGAGCTAATAAGATATTTGCTTTTAAAGCAAATAGTAACTTCTTTACTTATCTCTTCTTTTCCTTTCTCATTTGATGACTCATGTGGTGACTCCCCCATAAAAACCGGCCACCCTCTTAATAAAGGCTAGTCATGGTCTTTGTTGACCAACTAATTGACTTATATTGATTAAAACTTAAACTAGTCACTAAATAGTTACTATTCACTAATCAAGGCACATAATCGGGAAATTTTTGATTTCCCATTGATTTAGACCTCCTAATGTGATACTAATTAGTACACATGTTGATTAAAGAGTAATGATGGACATTTAGCCACTCAAAACTCAATTCTAAGACAATTTCTCAAAAATGTGCTTTAAGACTTCTTAAAGCACATTTTGTGTTTTAACTTGTTTTCAAGCTTGGTTTTCTTTGCTAATTGATTTAAAATGACCATTAGGATATTACTAAGGTCTTATCATGATATTTGGGTACTCACCCAAGTCTCTCCAAGCTTAGAGCACGTTTTTGCCCTGATTGCCTTTAAGGCACTTTTTGTGTTTTCCTTGGTTTAAATTGACTACCAATCTTCTAAGGCATATTTTAGCCTACTACATCATATTTGATGTTCACTTAGCATACTTAGGTTTGGGGTATTTCAATCTACCCCCCTTAAAAGAACTTTGTCCCCAAAGTTCCCATGCATCTATCTTATTAGAATACATGTCTTACCTCATTCCTTAGATCATATAGATCATACTTATGTATACTTAATCTCATTGGATCATTGGATCCACCATATTCTTATACTTAAATATCACACAACATGCTTAAGCATGTGTAGCACTCAAAATTCTTTTGTTCCTTTTGATGATCAAAACATTCACATAACTTCCAACGTATTCTCCCATGTCACCGGTCCGTAGACAATGGCTCATTCGTCCTCGTCACCATGGGCTAGAATAAAACACGCTGCTCTCCCATGTCACCGGTCCGAAGACAAAGGCTCGTGCGTCCTCGACTTCATGGGCGAGACTCAATAAAAAGGTAATCCTTTTTACGAGGTCATGTGAGGAATAATTCCTCTAATTAAAAATACAAGCAACTCCAATTTCATTTTTATCCTAAGGCCTCTATCCTTAGTGTGATTTAATTGTGACCACTGGTAGGGAGTTTCAGGAATAATCCTACCCTGATGTGATCAGCATCAGTGTAGAACCATCCTTCCACTCCTATTTGTGTTCGGTTTCCCTTGATCCCTAGAAAATCAAGTTCCACCTCCCACGTCATTTTCAAACATCAGTTAATTCACTCAGTCCAATTTTCTATCTTTTTAGTTCTTCTAATCATAATCAATACATCTCCAAAGTGTGGACTCATTCCATCAAACATTCTCAATTCATCTCTTAGTAACTACCTCTAGACTTGAATTCCTACTAAATTCCATATCAATCTCATACCACATATATTCCTTATTCCTTAAGTCTCCTTAATCCTCTTCCTTAATTCTCTTAACTTGTACTCCACCGGAGTTAACAAGATAGGACTTAATAGTATGGTATTCACATCTTCTGTGTGCAATAACCATGATTATCTCAAAATGTTATGTAAAACATATTCTCAAGTTATTTTGTGCTATTGAAACCGTAGTTATGTACTCAGTACAAAAACATACGCTAAGCCGTTTTCCGCTCTACCCCCCCCTGAAAATGGATTACGCCACTAATCAGCGTTACACATCATCTTTGAACATAGTTCAAGATGTCTATTCTCACCAGCATTCTAGCCTTACTACCATTCCACGTCCTCTATCTGTACTTTAATTCGATCAGAAATGACTTAGTCTCTGTATCGAGGATTCTTAACGTACTTATACCGTTTCCCTTAACTTAGTTTGGTCTAATTTCAAAGGTAGTGGTCTGCTAGCTTCCGCTGCGCGACTCTGATAATCTTAGGCTTAATTGTCTCAATTGACACGTGTTATCTTATATTACACGGCCTTAATGAGTTGTAACTCGTCTATCTCTTCTTCTTGGAGATTTATGCTCATACTCTTGTATTTCTCGAATGTCTAAATTGTTTCCCACCTGACCTTTGGTCTGGGGATGATTCTTAGTCTGAAACTACTGTTTATGGCATATGCGCTTACAGTCTTATCTCTTAACATCTTAGACATGTCCCATGTCATGTACTTAATAATCGTGCTTCGCACTTCATAGTCTTAATTATCTTTCTCTGATTCCCTTGCGTCCTACTGGGTCAACTGAATTCTTCTCTTCAACTGTTTGTGGTGGTAGCTGCTTTTGTCTGTCTTTTGCGTCGTTGTCGGTGGTAACGGAGTCGACTATTTCCCTTTTTCTTACACCACTCGTTCACATGCATGGGGTCCTTACTGTACATTACACTCTTACCCAACTAACTCATAAATGAGCGTGTCAGGCCTGCAAGCCCCTGTGGGGTGCAGTCGTCCCACGTCTCTTTTAGTAAACTCATGGTGTCCGTCACACGTTTAGCTATTGCTAATTATGAAGTATTCCTTGTTGTGTCGATCTCCTCTTTCATCGTTCCATAATAACATTTATTGTTCTTCTTGAAGTTAATCAAGGGAAGTCCATTTACTACTCTACTACCTTACTTGGTACGTACCATGGTTCTGGATGGTGGGATCCAGCTTCTTTCTGTATTCCGTATTGATTCCATTTCTTAATAGCTTAGGTCTCTTTCCATAGAGCCCTCTTATCTTCTTCCTCATTTTCATTCTACTAGGAAAGCACTTCCAGTCCTTAAGGAATGGGTAGTGTGCTTCCTGCGAATCTTACCTAACCAGGTCCTACTACTTACTGGCATCCCAGCACAAGTTCGTCTACCATCTTATTCCTTACTTATATCGGTTTAACTCATAATCTCCATGCCTCTGTGTCATTATTTGACGGCTTATACATACGGTCGCTTTAACGCGCACCATGACTTTAATCCACTTATCTAACTATTGTACTTACGACCACTACTACCGTGGTAGTTGGCCTTTACATGTTGCCCATTAATGGTGCAACCTCTTATTCACTTATTTTTAATGTCTTACTTATACTCAATCCCTTCTTGGTGTAAACACACTGGGAGTTCTTTGTCGTACCGTGTTGTAAAATAGTTGACTCTTGATATGAAGATGATCTGCTCCAATCTCAGATTCGAAGTAGGCCATCCCTTTCGCTTTCTTTATCCTTAATGATGTTATCTAACATGTAGTTTAACTGGTTACTGAAGAAGTCATCCACCAAATCACAAGCGTCTCCTGAGCATTGATTAATTGACGTGCCATAATGGCATTCACAATGTTTTATACTCTGACCATACCAATTCTTACATCCTGGGTGTTGGATATGGGGTCTATCTCTGCAACCTACCTTATTACTCAAGTTGTATCTGGTATGTTCTAAGGTAATCTCAAGTTCATGTTTTCCATTTTCTAAATAAAGTGTATTTTATTTCTAACAGGTGAAAGCCCTTTTGAGGGGTTCATTCCCACTCATGGCCTCACAACAAGGAGAGGTATCCCCACCCTAAAAGGCATGGTCGTTCTCCGCTCCTGTCCTTAGCATTTATCTCAATATTCTCATTGGTACCCTTTCTTGGTATTGTTTTTCCCAATCTAAATTATAGGTTTGGTAACCGTTCATATCTACGCATTGTAGTTTCCTCATGGCTTAAATAAGCTCTCTTATAACTTACTGCGCCTCGGACTCTGATGTGGTTAACATCCTTGGCTCGAGGCTCCTAATGCTTAATGTCTCAGTCATTATTTGTACTCTTACTCATCTGCAGGTCTTACCTTATGAGATTGTGGTCTGGAACTTCATCCACCGTTAGGTTCCATACTAACTGTATATGGGTTTCATGGTAAGTTGTTACATCCTGCTTCCTGCTACGGAGTTGTTCAGGTGATCTGAGGTTACTTAGTGTCTCTGACAATGTGTCATTTTATAGACTTATGTTCTTTCAATAGTCAAGGTTAGGTTCGTATTAGGCGTTTGCCTTACGGTGTCCAAGTTGGACATAATCCTGTTATCTTATACTCCCATCTCAACGCTTCGTTCAACTTCTTGACTATGCCACCCGTTGACGATAACTCATACAGGGTGTTAATGAGTTAAACAAACATGTTAACTGTCATTCGTCATGTTCGGCTCGACTATGCCCGCTCTGTGGGGTAGTCCTCTGAGCTTCCTTTTCCAGGGTTGTACGACTTTAATTCTTAGTAGGTTATAGCTTATGTTTATTTCTTTTATCCTTGATTTCCGGGTTTTCCAACCTCTTCATTGAAGAATGTTGTCATTGGTGTCCTTAATGGTCACTCCGGAGTCTCATCCCGTTTTCGTTGTGAGTCGATGCTCCAACAGTCTCAATAGTACTTATAATACATCCCTTGTATTTTATTGCTTATATAGTGTTTTTGCTCGCGATACCGAGCAATCTCTTAGGTTTTCCCCTTGGAGCTCGGGTTTGTGTTCTTACCGTACTGTCGGTTGTTGTTGTAGTGGGTTATACCGTTGCAAATATTTATATGGTTTAGTATTTCGTCTAAGCTCAGCTCCCCTGCTGGGCTGATGTGTCGGTTCACCTCATTATGGTCAGGCCGTCGGGCCTTTCCAAGGTCGTATTTTTCTGTTCTTATAGATTTACAATCGGTACTAAGTGTATCACGACTGTAGTGTTCTTTTATCTCGCCATGATGGCTTTCTGTGTGACTTAGCCATGGTAGCACTTGCTACGGCAAGTGCGCCATGCAGGATGGGTTTGGTACAAGGTACATTGGTGGTCCTCGGAACTCCTTCAATAATATCTTATTTGGATAACTGACATCCGGCAGTTTCCTTGTCGTTTGACAGTACTGTTCATTTACCAGGGCGTTCCTCTTTCTGAGGGAACCCTACCTTTTCTTATGTCTTATCACCCTCATGATTTGTATTATCCTACTGTTTTCTTTACTCGGAACCGCTGTCCGGTACCCATGTCTCTTATCATTCCTTATCCATGGCACGCGTAGTGCTTTCCTTACCATTTATTATCGCGGGTTATTTCCTGCGTAGCATGTCGACCCATGTTTGCCGGTAATTACCGTTCCCTTACTGATGGTATTCCTTAGGTAGTGCCTGTTTCTCGCTATGCTCCATTTAAAAAATCCCCCAGTTCTCCTAAACTGTTGTACGACAAGTTGTTTCAGGTATTGCTTACTGTTAGTTAACTGCCAGATCGGGTTTCCCCCAGTAAGAGAAGGCTTTCTTCTCTCTGGCGTTTGTCCCACACATTTAGGGTTAGGGATGTGGAGGGCGGGCCTAGGTACTATGGATATCCGGTAAGCACCGGGGAGTCCTGGCTAACCGCACCTCACACTCTATCTCTCACCCTTAACCCATAATTCAAACTCAACCTCAGTATCCTCCTAAGTTCGGTAATTCTTGTCTTCAGAGCGTACTACGCTCTTATACCACTTTTTGTAACACCCCAACTCAATCCAGATGTGGTCTTGCACTTAACAGTATATATAAACTTGTCACAGCGGAATTCTTTTACAATCCAGGACCTTGCCACGGTCTGACTACAGAATATACCGCCATTAGTCTAACAACCATAACCATTACATATCCTTCTTACAATCCACTCACAACCTATACATCTTACTAACTCAAATTGCCATACGAGTGTACATGCACACTCGTAGGCCACACTAAACCCTTAACAGCTGTATCCTCTTCTTACTCTCCTGCACAGCCCCTCCTGATGTTCACCTGTGTAGTAAAAAGAAGCCCCCGAGGGGGTCAGCACGAATGCTGGTACTATCCTCTCATGGCCCCCAAGCTACGTGGCTACGACGACTAATTGTCGATAGCATGGAGGTTGATTAGATGCACAACATAATAGAAAGTGCAGTAAACAACAACTCAGATATGAACAATCAAAGTTCCACACACAATGAACGACTTAAATGCGTTCCCTTAATCAGAGAGTTAGCTGTTTAACTCTTTAAGTAGTGTACCCCTCTTAATCTTAGTTCATCCTTATCTTACCTCAATCTGATTCTTTAACTTAATCTTAGAAACAACCATCCTTTAATGAGGAGTGGATGTAGCTTATCTTAATCTTATATTACAAACCATCCTTTAATGAGGAATGGTTGCAACTTACCTTAATCTTAATCTCAACTTAATCTCAACATACAAACCGTTCCTGGAAGGGATTGGTTGTAACTTATCTCAGTCTTAGAATACAAACCATTCTCTAAATAGAGATGGTTGTATCTTATCTCAAACCTTATCTCAATCTTATCTCAGTTCTTATCTCAATTAAGTCAACCGTTCTTTTATTAGAATGGTTGTACCTTAATCCATTGTTTTTATCTGTCGGGTCACGTAGCCCTAACCAATGAGTTATCAGCTCCATTGGTTTACATAAACTACTTATTAGAATTAGTTGGGCATTTAGGTAGATCCCACTACACCATCTCAGTATGCCTCCCTCCTAAAACAGAAGTCCGAGGAGGTCGAGTCTATTTGTCGACTCTAGGCGACGAGTCCGAGGACAAGTCATCTTTGGAAGACGGTATTTGATAAGGATAACGACTTCCCCCAATACACATGTGCCGGTACCATTCCGGATTCCTCACTCAAGTTCAGTTAGTAATAGTCTCAAGACCATGTTTGTTGTTAACCTCTTTCGGTTCATATCGTCCCTCATTAGGGGGCGTTCCTTATTCTCACTCAATTTCTTACTAAACATTGGTTAGTAAGTTCTCACGGTATGTTGTGTTAGTTTTCAAACATCACACCAATATAATACATATATATATATATATATATTCCGGTTGCATGCTTTATCTTGTTTAGTGAGCACACAAAACAATAGCACACAAGCCGAGGGACACCTCGTTAGCAAGCAGGTCACAAGAAGAAACAACTGTACCGTTCACCGTTGGTCGTTCGGCTGCTTACTCTCTTCCGGAGTCCAAACTCCCAAGTCCTAAAACATTCATTCAGTTTTAGGTTGTTATCACTTACTTAATTCAACTTACTTAATTTACTTACCTTACTTAACTCTAACGATCCCAACCTAACACTTCTTAAGTCTTACCACTTTAATCTTCAACTTAATCTTAAACTTTCAAGTTTATACTTAACTTAGCTTAATCTCTTAAGTTCTTAGGGTCTCAATCATTACTACCCTACCAAGGCATACCTTATTACCCATTGCCATTCTTAGAATTCAAAATTTCTTTTTTTTTTCTAAGTGTTAAGGGTCGACCGACCAACCGACCGACCCAACCTCTGGGTCGGTCCATTACAGAAACTCCTCCGTCTTTTGAAACCCATCCGACCGACCCAAAGCTAAAAAACGACTGACCCAAAACCCTCTGGGTCGGTCCTCTGCCGAAACATTTCCTTCATTAAATCTTGCCCGACCGACCCACCGACCGACCCATCCTTATGGGTCGGTCTATTGCCGAAACATTTCTGCTGGGTTAGCAAGGTCCGACCGACCCAGAACTGGGTCGGACCCTGGGTCGGTCCACTACAGATCTCTCTCTTAAATTAAATTGCTCTTCCAATTCCAACTCTTCCACAAGTGTCCTAATAGGTCCAACAACACATCTTGGCTCCTTAAACCCACCTTATAACCTCCTTTAAATACCTTAAATCATCCACCAAAATCCACCTTAGTCATTATGCATTTCCTTGTAATAATGCTACTCTTGTAATGCTTTCCTCTAGGTTTCTAGGTGGTGGTTCATACTTAATGTAACCACTATGCCAATGTTTTCCTCACCACTATAACATCATCTCCCAAGCATGTCTCACTATCTAAAACTCTTTCAAGCATTTACTAAAAGTTCCTTCACAAGCTTAAGCTTCCATACACCAACACCTTATTTCCTTCCTAGTTGTTACCAACATTTGCCTAAGTTCTAAATACTCAATTACATTCTCTTGATTCCTAAATCCCCCAAGGTAATGCCTAAGTCATTACCACTCATTCCAAAACTTTATCTTACCCCTCTTCATCAAGACAATCTCTAAAACTTCCTAGTACTTCCTTAGTCATTATATTCCCTTAAAACATATCTTAATCACCTTAAGCATCATACCTTCTCCTTAAACTTATGCTCAAGTCTTATATTCCTCATCTCTGATTTTGGTGTGCTCAAAACACTCACCCATCCTCTAATTCCTCCTAGACATCTCCAGATCATTCTAAACCTCAAGAACCCCTTAGTAACTCATTTCCACCCAATTTCCTCATAATGATTCTAGTAAATCCTAGGTCACATTAACTCACCACTACCACCCACACACTGTTTTCTACTCAAATTTCGCCATAGCTTCTCTAGTATCTTATCATGCCCTAAGACATTATCTTTCTCACAATAATCTCACACACACCTCAAGTTTTTCCTCATCATATCTCATCACCCAAACCAACTCATTCACAACAAACTCAATATATTGCAATAATCTTAAATTGCATAGCACTAAGGCTCTTAAATGACATGGCTCTTAGGCCCTTAAATGACTTAAACTAACACTGAATTTCCCTTTTTCCCACATATAATAGCTTTCAACCTGCAAATACACTCATCAATCTCATAGTAGTTATAATGCTCTTAAAATCCACCTTAAACTGTAGTTAACTCCTTCATTCTCATTAGCTCCTTAGTCACAAGTTCATAAGCTTGTTTAAGTTCTTTTCCTTAGGTTATATAACCCAATACACAATGTAAGCTCTAAGCCACCTTGGTATTTATCTAAAACTCATTCCTTAATCTTAAACCACCATTAGGTAAGCATTTTACCTTGTTTTCTCAAGCTTATCTTAATCTCCTCCTTAGGCCTTCTTCTTGCATAGATCTCGGCCACCACTTAAATCCCTTTTGCCAATGTTCTAATCAATATTTAAGAACTCATATGAGTACTAAACAATGCACTAACCTCAAGGAATAAAAACCTAGGTTAGAAATGTGTTCTAAGGCATAAAAGTGGATGATTACCTTTGAAGTCTCAAGGTAGACTTTGGCATTGAATTAAATAGGACCTCCACTAGTCCTTGGTGAATAAATCAAGCTAGAACAAGGCATAAAACTAGCCCCATGAGAAAGAATTTTCGGCCATGTATAAGGAATGATGGAAACATGGTTTTTCTTACATTTTCTTTACCTTAAGAGAATGGAGAAGCTAATGAGCTCTTCAAACTTGATTTTCCCCCATCAATGGAGTTTTCTCATGGCACCAAAATGGAGCTTTGAAAGATTTGAAAAGATAGAAAGATAGGTCTTGACCTAACTAAGACAAATATGCAACTTGTTTTGGATTTGGAGCTTGGAGTTGTATTTGGCAAGTGATTGAAGATGGAGAACCATGGAGAAGCAACACTCTCGGTTTTGGAACAGAGAGAAGAAAAGAACCGTGGGTGAAGAAGGAGAAATGAAGGAAAGAGGAGAAAAGTGAGCTAATATAAGATATTTTGCTTTTATAAAGCAATAGTAACTTCTTTACTTATCTCTCTTTTCCTTTCTCATTTGATGACTCATGTGGTGACTCCCCACATAAAAACCGGCCACCCTCTTAATATAAGGCTAGTCATGGTCTTTGTTGACCACTAATTAGCTTATATTGATTAAAACTTAAACTAGTCACTAAATAGTTACTATTCACTAATCAAGGCACATAATCGGGAAATTTTTGATTTCCCATTGATTTAGACCTCCTAATGTGATACTAATTAGTACACATATTGATTAAAGAGTAATGATGGACATTTAGCCACTCAAAACTCAATTCTAAGACAATTTCTCAAAAATGTGCTTTAAGACTTCTTAAAGCACATTTTGTGTTTTAACTTGTTTTCAAGCTTGGTTTCCTTGCTAATTGATTTAAAATGACCATTAGGATATTACTAAGGTCTTATCATGATATTTGGGTACTCACCCAAGTCTCTCCAAGCTTAGAGCACGTTTTTGCCCTGATTGCCTTTAAGGCACTTTTTGTGTTTTCCTTGTTTAAATTGACTACCAATCATTCTAAGGCATATTTTAGCCCTACTACATCATAATTTGATGTTCACTTAGCATACTTAGGTTTGGGGTATTTCAGTATGCAGTTATACAGAACTGAAATTAGCGAACCAAGACTGAACTGTTACACCCCTCTATATGTCCTTTTTCCTCTTGTTACTAATCTGGTTTCTTACTCCCAAAGTTGATTAGATCCTCCTTAAGAGTCCTAGTATAATTCCATCCTCCAAATGAGCCCACACCATATCATTAACACTACTAAAAAAGAAATCCTTTATACAGCAACTACATTGTTGCAGAAACAGGAAGTATAAAACTGATATGGCTTATTCTTTCTCTCCACTCTGTCCATGAACTTGACTTTCATTCTCTCCCAATATCTGGCTACTTAGTGAACATCTTAGTGTAGTTTTTAATCCTCAAACAGAATCCCCACAACCTCATTTAAACTACCGTAGTCATCCCACACTGATTAAAACTGAAAACAGAAACCAGAAACTGGTGTAACTCTTGTATCATATTTCTTTTCCGTTTATCAATCTAATCCTTAGCTTTCCCCTCACCTTATTCACATGAGTTAACCAGGTTTCTAGCTCTTCTTCAACCCACTGCAACACTCATATAGTCTCTGTACAAGTTACACATAGACACCTACCAATGAACTCTTAGAAGAAAACTGAAACTGTGAACTTCAGCCCATGAAGCTTATACCTATATATGTTTTCCTGCTGTCTCAGTATGTCAAATGACTCCACGATTGGTTTAGTTATTTAGTTAGAACCCCAGTACAGCTTCTAACTCCCAAAACAGATCCAAAGCATTCCCGAGAAAGTTACACAGAAACTCAGTTCTTCAGTAAAACTATCAGACTGAGATATCGAATCCTGATGTCCTTACTCTTATTCTTTCCTGTTATTCGCATAACTGTCCCTCCATTTATTCCCACACTTACCCACTTAGCTAAGTGTAGTGTCTACATTTTAACTCAAAAGTCAAGCTAACCAGTTCTGTTAACTCCTCTGGTGCGTCTTAGGTACTGAACAGAAGGGAATGAAAACTGCAACCAGAACTGATGTGGGGTTCTTATTTTTTTTTTTTTTGCTATTGTTTCCTTCCGTTCCTTTCGTTCCTCTTATGTTTGTTAGTAATCTGTCTTTCAATTCATCCCAAGGTACCCTCCTACTTAACTAAGTGTTCTAGCTCCATTTTAAACACAAGGTAACCGGTTGAAGCCACTGAATGTCTCAATCCTGATAAGAAAAGGAAAAGCTGACTACTAAATCGCACTACAGGGTTGCCATGTTTTCTGCCGTCTTTCTATTTTTTTTTTCTTTGATAACTGGTTTGGTTACCAGTTTTCCTCATTATCTAGTTATCTGATTGCATGACTAAAACAGTTTTCAAGCTCCAAAACAACCCAACGCACCATCAGCATTACCAGAGCATCATTGAATCAAAACTGGTGAGTATTTCTACAGAAACTGAAACATCAGTTTGGTAACTTCTCCTTCTGCGTGTTTTTCTTTATGCTCATTGATTAAGTTTCCCTGTTTCTCCCAAATTACTGACACAACCGTCCAGTATTCCACTAAAGCTTCAGTTCTCAAGCATTTGGTTACTGTTACTAAATTAACTTTATACTGAACTTCAGAATTGATCCAACTAAAACAAAACTGAACTTGATTCACTACCTTCTGTTTTAATATGTTGTCTGATTCTCCTATGTTGTCTAACCATCTAGTTACATCTGTTAATATGGTTTACAGTCTGAAACAACCCAAAGTGCTAGGTTAAAGTTACAGAAACCTCACTTACGGAGACAAGAGTTTTCAGAAACTAGTCACTGGAACACGAGACTAATATTGGTCTTTCTTTCCTTTTGTATTTTCCTTATTGCTCATTAAGCAGGTTGTTACTTCTACCTAAGTGTTAACCCACTCACTAAGAGTTTGATCAATAGTTTAACTCCAAAGTAAACCACAACAACAAGGCTATACTCTGAGAAATTAATATGCAGAAATCCAACAGTTTGGAAGTTCCTACTGAGACATAAGGTTCTGATAACCTTTCTGGGTCTCTGAGAGTTCTTGATTTGTAGTTTTTAACTCCCTGCATTGTTAACCCACATAGCTAAGGGTTTCATTTACATTTTATAAAGACAAGCAGCTTGGTAGCCCTACAGAAACTTGCCTCTACAGAGAGAAGTTTTTCGCCACTGCAATCACAACCAGAATCTGATATGGTCTATTTTTATTTTTCCTCTTCTGTTGCCTATCCTGATTCTTTTTAATTAAGCTCCCCTCTAATTGTTTAGCTTCTTAACTAATGGCCCAGCAGGGTTTTGAGGTCATTACCCAACACTACTGTCTTTAATCTATCCCCGCACTAGTTTATACAGAAAGGAAAGTTGTATAATTTGAACTGGGTTTCTGCATTGGTTTCTTTAGCCAACTCATACAGAGGTTATTTGAGCTAGTTTTCTTGTTTGTTTAGCACTTATAAGTGGGCATAATTGTTTCACTCTGCATCAGAAAACACTAGTTTCATATCCCACGTTTTATCTCCCAAAACAGCACACAGGTAAGAACTCTTATTAGTTCAGAAATATACTACCTCATGGTTTGTTTATTTTTCTTTCTTTCTGAGTTGAAACTGATGTTCCCTTGTGGATCCTTGGCACATTCGAGACTTCCAGCTTCAGTGGTCATGTGACAGTTACGGTGAAAAAGGTCACTCAGAAGTTACATTGTGATAGTTCAGAGAAGAAGATATGCGTTGGACCAAACTGAGATGGGTATGATCATTACCTTGTTTTTTTTTTGTGTCTACCGACAGTGGCACAACAAAGAAGATTTGTTTGGTCTAGCTCCCTCACTAAGCTGGGTCTGATCATTGGTCTTTTAAATGGAGAAAAACAGAAAGGAGAGTTCAGTTCGGCTGAGATAGTTACTGGTAATATTGAAGAAAAAAGTAGTGCTCAAGGCTTACCGAGATGATCAAGGAAAACAGGGTATACACTTGGTCTTTCCTTCCTCCTCCTTCGGGTATGTTCCTCTGATCTATCCACGAAAGAGTAGGGGATAGAGTTTAGTAGCAGCTGAGGTTGTAACCGAAAATGGAGAGAAGAGACTATGCTAGTTTCTTGCGGTTTACCTTGGAAAGTCACCTAGCTTGCTCTCCCTATCTTCTTCTAGTTCCAACCGAGGTTTTCCCCCCGCTTCAACCATCAACTCAACTCAGTCTGCTATGTCTTGGTGGTAGCAACCGTGGTAGTGGGGTGTTGTTTCACGGTGAAAGAATCGCAAGGGAGCTGGAGAGTTTTGACTGAAGGGAGGAGGTGCAGTGTCGGTCCTGTGTGTGCCCAGATTGAGGTGCATGTCGGGAGGACTGAGGAGGTTGAATACATATATTAGTGAGTGCCCATACTGGAGGGATGGAGGGATGTCGGGTATGATTTTCGAGACAAGCTTAGTATGGGGAAGAACTGTACCAGCAGGGTATTTATTTTCTTTCCTTGGTTC
Source organism: Limonium bicolor (assembly GCA_023374045.1). Classification (NCBI taxonomy): domain Eukaryota; kingdom Viridiplantae; phylum Streptophyta; class Magnoliopsida; order Caryophyllales; family Plumbaginaceae; genus Limonium; species Limonium bicolor. Next base: position 56,703,605 of record CM041777.1, read on the forward strand.
TGTCGTAGTTTAAGCTTGAAGTTCAGAGGCGGTTTGTAGTAAGCAGTAGTTCAGTGTGGAATAAGTGAGTAGCTTGCTACTTGTGATAACTCGTTGAAGTATAATACCGAATTTGAGCACAGCTCAACTGGTTAAGGCTTCGGGAATGGTACGAAAAGTCTCGGGTTCGAATCTCGGCTAGAGCATGTTGCTCTTTTTTTTTTTTCAGCCCTATTAAGCCTATTTATTGTATATAAGAGACTATATTAAGATGTAGCGTTACTAGTTGTATGTATACATATGTATACACGACTATTTTTATTTGTCGCGTTTTGATTATATGTACAACGTTATAATCTTGTAACGTTATGTACATTTACATATATATCCGTATGTATATAAGTACGGTAATAATAACTGTTCGTTTGTTCGCAGGTTATTACTTGCTTGATTATTTATACTTTAATATAGCTATTTATATATTAAAATAGCGTTTAATTATTTAAGGGTATTTCACACACCTGACAGGAAATTATGATGCAAAAGACATCCGATAGACAAATGAATTGGTCAAATACCCTTTGACCGGATATTTTCCGGTTTTATTGAATGATAATTGTCACGTGCCGGAGTACCGGGCAAGATTAGAACGAGCCTCGTTACAACCTTGCGGGCAAAACCCAATCAGGAAAATTCCACCGGAAAAAGAGTACTCCATCTAACCTTCAATTTCGTCAATTTAATCATCATTCAAGAATCTGTCCATTTCGTCAATCCAATAATTCAAGAATCTGTCCAATTTCGTCAATCCAATCATTCAAGAATCTGAGACAACATCACCACACGGAGCCATGGAAAGGAACGTCATCCATCCTTATTCAAATAAGAGGGTACTACCAAGATTGTGATTTAACAAATTTAACCAGATGCTTACACTGAACTACAGGTAATAGACCTAATAACATCCTAACCTCATGTCCTCCCTACAGCCGCAGGCTTAAACTTGAGCCAGCCTAATTTAATTGCAGCAAAAACCCAACTTATCCAGCTAAAACCTGAACCCATAGGATCACTGTGAAACTACGTTAACATTACAGAGCATGAAGGCTATGATTCATCAACACAGCATCATATAGACACACAAGGAGGGAATAATAAAAGTTAACTCCAGGTCGTGTGGATGCATACATTCATGATAGCAGAAGATAGACTCAACAGAAGATATAATGCCTCTCCTGAACTGGGTAACAGTTTATCAAGTGTTTAAGTAACCACTCTCCTATCCTCTGCTCACTGGATGGATATGTCATTGGGTAACAGTAGCCCCAACATTTGAAAGATTTCACATCATATTTAACAGCAACGTTGAGTGGAAAATAGGGATTGCTAATAACTTTTTTTTTTTTTGATAATTTAGGCTTTCGCCATTAGGATTACTAATAACTATGGCAGCCAGAAGAAGTGTTGAGTTGCAATCGCTGTCAGTGATCCCCGGATCGATAACTGGAGCAATACCGTCAGTACTCTGTGGCATCAAATACACTTATGCAAATCAGTCCCCTACTTTTAGCATAAACACAACAATGTCAAATCTTAATTCACAAACCTATAATAACCACTCCTAATTAATCCATACTAAAACTTGTCATTTCACAACAATTATGAACACTCCATAATCTAACAACAAAAAATGTGTAGCAAAACCAACCAAATGGTAGACCAACAAGTATGTAGCCAACATTTAATCCAAAGTTGAAATGAAATTGGATATTCATGAAACAGACACAACCTCCACTAATTCGAGGCATTATACACAGGCCGTACTTGTGTATAGAAAAATTATATTCACACGGTGAATGGCTTGAATAGGTTGGAGAATTTAAAAGCCAAACAGAAAGAACACTAATAATCTATTTAGGATTTATAAAAGATGCAGACACTTAACCAAAAAAATACTCGGCACCATTTATATCAGTGGCGCAGCAGAAGCGTGTGGCCCCATAACCCTCAAGTCCTAGATTGAAACCTGGCTCACAATAAGCCATAGCCATAGGTAAGAAATGCACAACCTGCTTACTGGTCAGCCCTTAGCTATTTCGGTAGGAATGTAGACATCCCTTAATTTGCATTTGCGTTTCACTCAAACTGTAGTGTCTTTTTAACTTGCATCAAGTATACACAGCTGCCATTCGATTTTAGGAACAAAAAATATGCTGTCACGGACATGGCTTCGCCCAGGCTCGAACTGGGGACCTTCAGTGTGTTAGACTGACGTGATAACCAACTACACCACGAAACCAACTGTTAGATGATTTAATTGTATATAATTATAGAGTTCCTCTGAACAACACATACTCCAGCAGGACTCATACAGAAAATGATGATACAGGAAGAGAAGGTTGGGAAATGAAGTTCTCAGGAGAAATTACGCTGTACAAAGTAGGCTAATAAAAAAACGTTTAACAATTGACAGGAACCGATTTATTTTTCATATATCACTCCTAATATGAATCTAATTATAAAACCCAAAACAGACAACAATGTAACCTGACATGTATGTACCAACTAATTAATGTGAAATACTGCATAAGTAATCAATATTATGAGCTTAAGAGGATTCTAACTAAAGAAGTATAATATCTAATGCTTAAACACACGTGTGAAACAAAAACCTTAGGCAGATCAGTTCCCTTCATTAACAAAAGCATGAACAATGTCAAATCTAGATTTACACAACATCCAATTACCATCAGAACAATATCAAATACCACCTCAACAGCTAGTGACGAACAATATCTAGCCAAAACAAACCACATGTCAATCAAAAAAGTAGAAGCCAACAATTGACTCAAGGTTGAAATGAGATGATATGACAAGTTTATGACACAATAACCACAACCTCCACTAGTTTCAGACATTATGGAAAGGTCGTATATTGGTTAGAAATTTTCATTACCCAGAGGTGAATGGCCAGGTGTATAGGAGACATTTATAGCTAGATATGCTACTATTGTTAGGTCATTACACGACTCACTTGGTAATTGTTTTTAGGGATGTTTAGGTACTTGTCCATGGTTTGACAGTTGTCACTATACTTAGCAAGTGATGTACTGATGTTACTACTAAGTCAGAGGCTGCTGACTGGAAGGAACAATCTCTATCCTAGAATACAAAACACTGAGGGAGTTTTTGGAGAGTAATCTATGTGCCTCTATCAGAATGTAAGGAGCTATTTAACAAAGTTATAAAAAACATAACACCCAACACCTCTAGAGAGTACGTAGAATACACTATGAAGCATTCATCATTAATTAGAGTGGGCGCAGAAGCATGGTCATAGAATTTAGACCTGACATTGATATTTGAGTAAGATTCGTGCTATATTTTTACATTTTCTTGTTTGCTTTAATAGGATACATACTCCATAAGAAGAAATTTACAATTCCCAAGTATAACAGAAATATGATAGAACAGCTGGCAGTGTAGCACAACAATATTAAGTATATATGCCTACCAGAGGATAGTAATACTCTCAAGTAAAATAAATATTCGATCATATATGAGTTATCAGACACAATATTAAGTCACATCCCTAGTAAAAAAGAAATATGGTCATATAAGAGCAGTCAAACACAATATTATTAAGTCTACCTACCAATCATCCCAAGGCCCGGTCCTATGGGAACATAGATCTCCTTTACTTGCAAATGTGTTTTACTTGGATTGTAATGTCGTTTTTAACTCACTTTCTCAGAAATACATTAAGATAAACAACATTGAGCACAGTCCAGCAAAGGAACACCAAAATATTTTGTCACATATGGCTTTGCCCAGGCTTGAGGACCATTGGTGTGTTTTAAACACACATGAGCAGCTCGAGGACCATCTGTGTTTAACATGATGAACCACAGAAAAGAAGATCGCTACAATCCATAAAGCTGGCTATGTAAAGCTACATATTTACTTCCATTATAACGGCGCTGCCAGTTTCGTCCCAACTCCCTTGTCGGTCAGTCGAATCCAAGGTACATTGAAGCAAACCAACCCTAGTAACACGAACTTATTTTCACAAGTGATGGGACCCAGTAAGTTGTGATTCAACAGCACATAACCCACACTCTAAAACAGCCGGTAGTATTGATATATAAGAACCAAGGGTATGGACATATTACAACCTGAATCTGGAAATGAACAAATAAAGGACTAGATAAAAAAAGATAAAAATCAGAAATAAGTCCTTCCATATCAGGGAAACCCTACCTATTCCTCTAAGGGCCAAATATGAATATTCTTGTTGATGATCTAAGCTACAGCTACCACTTCCATAAATAGCCAACACTAGGAAGAGTTGCATTGGGCAAGGGCAAGCACAAGCCATTATTTCTCAAAATAAATGATCTGGTTACTACTTAACAGCACGTAGAGTGGATGCTCTGGTTACTAATAACTAGTCAGCCAGATGATGTGCTGAGTCAGTGGCGGACCCAGAAGCTAAATCTCATGGGGTCCAAAATTTTTTCGACAGTACCATATATTAATATAAGTGTGTGATTATAAATTTATTAAACATTACAATCTTACATATATGAACATGTTTCTATTACTAAATTATTATCAACTTTTAGTATTTTACTCAATTTTATGTTTTAAACTATACTTTAAAAAAATATTGTCAGAAAAGCTATGGGGTCCGGGACCCCGCCGGAACCCCTTGGGTCCGCCCCTGTGCTGAGTTGCAATGGCTTTTCTCCTCAAAGGTTTTTTAGAGCAGGATCTAACTTGGGCCAAGGGTGGTCAATGGCAATATGAACGTTCAGAATGAAAATTGTTTTGCTAGTGCAATGGGAAGACACACATGACAAGATCAACATGTATCTGTTATACTTCTATTGCATTTTCATCTAGCTTGTTTGTTAAATAACGTTAAACATTATCTCTCAAATATACAATTTAAATAAAAAATTGTTAAGAGTGATACAAGTGACTTTTTTTTTATAATCTCCATTGACCATATTACTAGCAATTATATTTAATATGATAAAATGTTAAGTATTATAACTTATAAACCTAAATCATATTATTAATTTTAATGCTCATTCAGCTAGCTAGTTTATTTATTTTGCTATCAATTTAATTTTTTCAGTGTGTCACACACATCAACCTCAATATAACTAGCTCACCAATTTTAACACATATTCTTACTTCCAATGTGAATTTTCGTCCACACTAAAATTACCACTACTAATCCACACTAAAATTCTTTATTGACATCAGAAATATCAAGCACTACTCTAACAGCTAGCAACAAAGAATATTAAGCTAACCCAAAACCACATGACAGACAAATAACCATGTCCCTTTATTAGAAAACTGAGACGTCCACTCCAAAGGACAACCCCCGCCAATTTGAGGTGTTGGAGTGAGGCCGTATTATTGGTAGGACATCTTAGATACCCACTGGTGAATGTCTGGGACAGACTAGAATATGACAGGTGAAACAACAAAATACAGAACGAGACATCTATTATGGTTTTAAGAGTGTATTAAGCTATATTCTTATGTTGCATATCAATATCAGAGTGGCGCAGCGGAAGCGTGGTGGGCCCATAACCCACAGGTCCCAGGATCGAAACCTGGCTCTGATAGAGTGAAGCTTCTGCCTGTTTTTTGATAATTTTTCGTCGCATGTCACCTTATCTATAGGAAAGCGATGCAATCCAGTAGGTGATAACCAACTACAACAAGAAACCAGCTGTTAATCAGTGTAATAAAACACTTATGGGAGCAATCGTGTTGCCAAGCTTCTGTGTGTTTTACCATCTAATTAAGCCTTGTGTTGCCAAGCTCCTACTACCAGAAAAGAAACATGAAAGCAGATAAAAGTTGGAAACTGAAGATCTGAATAACTACGATCCACACATTAGGATAATCAAAACTAAAATTTACTTTGATTATCACGGTACTTGCTATATATACCTCCATCGTCAGCTGAATGCAAAAGGTATATTGAAGAAAGCCTGCATATCAAGTAACAGGAACCGATTTCTATAAGTCACTATTTTGATCAAACCCTAAAACAGACACCAGGCAACTCATTCAATCTTCAAATAATGATCAGCTTACTCAGATCAGCGTTATGCGGTACCACCAACAGTCGGAAATCCTACTACCATATTTCGCTTAGTTTTCTGCCACATGCAAAGTCCTGACCGAGATCATCCTTTAATCTGTGAGGGGAGGGGTTCCACCTTGAGAACGAATAGGAAAAGAGTGAGAGTACTGAGAGTCTGAGACCATCCTTGAGAAATAGTGAGAGTTAGATCATCCTTTAATCTTGTGAGGGGACGGGTTCTTGATGAAGAAGAAGAAGCAGACCCAGTCCCGGTCGAGGACTCGAGCGAACAGGGAGGGATCAAAATTTTGAGAAAGAGTGAGAGTTGTGGATGGAATAGCTAGCAAAGAGCTACCAGAGAGGAAGAACGGAGTTCAAGGTGGTGGATCGAGCTATCAATGGCTTATTGAAGATTATTATGACCGCGTTAGATTTTATGCTTTTATCAAGTTTTCTTAAAAAGTAGTCGACATGTGTTAGCGTAGTGTATATAGTATATTTTGTTTGGCTTTCACAAGCTTTAAGAAGGTTTGCCATTAAACTAACATTAATTATCATTGTAATTGTCCAACAAAAATTGACCATTTTTTATTTGGAAAATTCACAATATGTCACTAAAATGTTGGGACGACAATTTCAACATAAAAAATTTGACCCGATCAAACCCATAAATAGCGGATATGTGTTAAGATTATTGACCCAATTAATTTTTAGATCGGGTATGGATAAGTTACCTATTAAATATTTAGGTTGGGTATAGTTTAAAATTCTAACTCGACTTCAACCTAACTCGTTTAGTTTATTTTATTAAAATTATCAGGAATAAAAAAGTAGATAAATATGTATATGCTACTAGGGTATGTATTATTATATATCTATAAGTATAATAATAAATAAAAATACTACCAAGTCTCTAGTCCCACACAAATACATTCTTTAAAATCCAATCAAAATCTAAATACATTCTCTAGACCCAATCCAAAAGTCCTATATAAAGGTGTTTAATGTCTAATTGAGATGGTTTTGTAGTATAAATGTGTTGTGTAACAAAATGTTGACATTTGACTAAAAAATAAATGACCATCATCTACTTGCTTTTAAGTGTGAATGATCATTCGGTTGTTCCGTCGCGAACCTGGGCTGTCTTGAATGTTCTCCTGGCGTGTTGCGCTATTTCATCAGACCAGAATTCGATGATTCCAACTTTAGTGATTATTCCTCCCACTTCGACTGAAATTTCCTCATTGACAATTGACCTCTTCCTTGTAACCAGTTGACCTCTTCCTTGTAACCAGCTGAGCATGTGCCTCTAGAAAGGTCGGGAGTCGTTGCATATCCGTGGATATTTTTGTAACTACTCCCAGATGCCTTGTGATCTGATGAATAGCATTTTCTGACCATGCTTGGAGAGGTATGCCCCGGATTGCAATAGATGTGGTTCTAGTGTCTAGCTGGTCTGATGGGTGCCATTTCTTCTTGTTCCATCCTTGTTCATCCAGTGCCAAGAAGCTGCCAGCCTTATCATGCGATTTGAAGATTATCACGTATTTAGTGACTGAGAGGCATATGACTTCCTCTGTGGGGTTTTCCCATTCCTTCAATCTCCTTTTTATTTCTTGAACGCACGTCTGCCAGTTAGTGTTAATTATCACACTCCTTTCTAGTTTTTCCATCATGGTGATTGAGGGGTCCAAGCTATATGACCTTGACAGACAGTACGTATCTCTTGCTTGCGACTCGGTCCATTTATCTGCAGTTGCTATAAGAACCAGTCCATAAACAAAACCTGCTCAAAACAAGAAATTTTCCAGAATTGCCGTATGGTACAGCATAATCATCTTTTCAAAGCATCACTCCAGCCCTGTAACATATTACATAAATCACTCTGTGTTGTAAACAACTGACACCCGATTGGGAAATCAACCCACCATCCTTTTGTCCAATTTCGTCAATCCAATCATTCAAGAATCTGTCCAATTTCGTCAATCCAATCATTCAAGAATCTGAGACAACATCACCACACGGAGCCATGGAAAGGAATGTCGTCCATCCTTATTCGAACAAGAGGGTACTACCAAGATTGTGATTCAATAATTTAACCAGATGCTTAATACTGAACTACAGGTAATAAAACCTAATAAACATCTAAACCTCATGTTCTCCCACTACAGCCGCAGGCTTAAACTAGAGCCAGCCTTAATTTAATTGCAGCAAAAACCCAACTTATCCAGCCAAAACCTGAACCCATAGGATCACTGAGAAACTACGTTAACATTACAAAGCATGAAGGCTATGATTCATCAACACAGCATCATATAGGCCCAAGGAGGGAATACAAAAATTTAACTCCAGGTCGTGTGGATGCATACATTCATGATAGCAGAAGATAGACTCAACAGAAGGTATAATCCTCTCCTGAACTGGGTAACAGTTTATCAAGTGTTAAGTAACCACTCTCCTATCCTCTGCTCATTGGATGAATATAAAATTGGGTAACAGTAGCCCCAACAATTGAAAGATTTCACATCATATTTAACAGCTACGTTGAGTGGAAAATATGGATTACTAATAACTAGTGTCAGCCAGAAGAAGTGTTGAGTTGTAATCGCTTTCCCCCTAGGATCTCCGGCTCGATAACTGGAGCAATACTGTCTGTACTCTGTGGCAACAACTCCCAATGTAAGACACTAATGCAAATCAGTCCCCTACTTCTAGCATAAACACAACAATGTAACATCTTAATTCACAAACCTATAATAACCACTCCTAATTAATCCATACTAAAACTTGTTATTTCACAACAATTATGAACACTCCATAATCTAACAACAAAAAATGTGTAGCCAAACCAACCAAATGGTAGACCAACAAGTAAGTAGCCAACATTTAATCCAAAGTTGAAATGAAATGGGATATTCATGAAACAGACACAGCCTCCACTAATTCGAGGCATTATAGACAGGCCGTACTTGTGTGTTAGAAAATTATATTCACCCGGTGAATGGCTTCAATAGATTGGAGAATTTAAAAAGCCAAACAGAAAGAACACTAATCTATTTAGGATTTATAAAAGATGCAGATACTTAACCAAAAAAATACTCGGCACCATTTATATCAGTGGCGCAGCAGAAGCCTGTGGGCCCATAACCCTCAAGTCCTAGATTGAAACTGGCTCACAATAAGCCATAGCCACGGTCAGCCCTTAGGTATTTCTGTAGGAACGTATAGACATCCCTTAATTTGCATTTGCGTTTCACTCAAACTGTAGTGTCTTTTTAACTTGCATCAAGTATACACAGCTGCCATTCGATTTTAGGAAAAACAAATATTCTTTCAGGAACATGGCTTCGCCCAGGCTCGAACTGGGGACCTTCAGTGTTTAGACTGACGTGATAACCAACTACACCACGAAACCAACTGTTAAATGATTCAAACTGTATATAATTATAGAGTTCCTCTGAACAACACATACTTCAGCAGGACTCATACAGAAAATGATGATACAGGAAAGAGAAGGTTGGGAAATGAAGTTCTCAGGAGAAATTACGCTGTACAAAGTAGGCTAATAAAAAACGTTTAACAATTGACAGGAACCGATTTATTTTTCATATATCACTCCTAATATGAATCTAATTATAATTAAAACCCAAAACATACAACATGTAACCTGACATGTAAGTACCAACTAATTAATGTGAAATACTGAATAAGTAATCAATATTATGAGCTTAAGAGGATTCTAACTAAAGAAGTATAATATCTAATGCTTAAACACACGTGTGAAACAAAAACATTAGGCATATCAGTTCCATTTCATTAGCAAAAACAAGAACAATGTCAAATCTAGACTTACACCCATTACCATGAGAACAATATCAAATACTACCTCAACAGCTAGTGACAAACAATATCTAACCAAAACAAACCACATGTCAATCAAACAAGTAGTAGCCAACAATTGACTCGAGGTTGAAAGATGATATGACAAGTTTATGACACAAGAACCACAACCTCCACTAGTTTCAGACATTATGGAAAGGCCGTATATTGGGTAGAAATTTTCATTACCCAGAGGTGAATGGCCAGGTGTATAGGAGACATTTACAGCTAGATATTTACTATTGTTAGGTCGTTACAAGACTCACTTGGTAATTGTTTTTAGGGGGTGTTTAGGTACTTGTCCATGGTTTGACAGTTGTCACTATACTTAGGCAAGTGATGTAGTGATGTTACTACTTAAGTCAGAGGCTGCTGACTGTAAGGAACATTCTCTATCGTAGAATACCACACACTGAGGGAGTTATTGAAGAGTAATCTATGAGCCTCTATCAGAATGCAAGGAGCTATTAAACAAAGTTAAAAAAACAACACCACCAAACATCTCTTAAGATTACGTAGGATACCTACGTCAAACACACTAGGAAGCATTCATCATTAATTAGAGTGGGCGCAGAAGCATGGTCATAGAATTCAAACCTGACTTTGATATTTGAGTAAGATTCCTGCTATATACTCCATAAGAAGAAATTAACATTTCCCAAGTAAAACAAAATATGATGATAGAACAGCTGGCAGTCTAGCGCAACAAAATTAAGTATACCTACCAGAGGAAAGTAATACCTCCCAAGTAAAATAAATATTTGATCATATATGAGTTGTCAGTAAAAAGGAAATATGGTCATATAAGAGCAGTCAGACACAATATTATTAAGTCTACCTACCAATCATCCCAAGGCCCGGTCCTATGGGAACATAGATCTCCTTTACTCGCAAACGTGTTTTACTTAGATTGTAATGTCGTTTCTAACTCACTTTCTCAGAAATACATTAAAATAAACAACATTGAGCACAGTCCAGCAAAGGAACACCGAAATATTTTGTCACATACGGCTTTGCCCAGGCTTGAGGACCATTGGTGTGTTTTAAACACACATGAGCAACTCAAGGACCATCAGTGTGTTTAACATGATGAACCACAAAAATGAAGATCACTACAATCCATAAAGCTGGCTATGTAAAACTACATATTTAGTTCCATTATAACGGCGCTGCTAGTTTCGTCCCAACTCCCTTGTTAGTCAGTTGAATCCAAGGTACACTGAAGCAAACCAACAACCTAGTAACATGAACTTATTTTCACAAGTGATGGAACCCAGTAAGTTGTGATTCAACAGCACATAACCCACACTCTAAAACAGCCGGTAGTATTGATATATTTTAAGAACCAAGGGTATGGACATATTACAACCTGAATCTTGAAAATGAACAAATAAAGGACTAGATAAAAGGAAAGATAAAATCAGAAATAAGTCCTGCCATATCAGCGAAACCTACCTATTCCTCTAAGAGGCCAAATATGAATATTCTTGTTGATGATCTAAGCTACAGATACCATTTCCATAAACCGCCAACACTAGGAAGAGTTGCATTGGGCAAGGCCAAGCACAAGCCATTATTTCTCAAAATATATGATCTGGTTACTACTTTACAGCACGTAGAGTGGATGATCTGGTTACTAATAACTAGTCAGCCAGATGATGTGCTGAGTTGCAATGGCTTTTCTCCTCAAAGGTTTTTTGGAGCAGGATCTAGCATGGGCCAAGGGTGGTCAATGGCAATATGAACGTTCAGAATGGAAATTGTTTTGGTAGTGCAATGGGAAGACACACATGACAAGATCAACATGTATCTGTTTTTCTTTTGCAATTTTCATCTAGCTTGTTTATTAAATAACATTAAACATTATTTCTCAAAATATATAATTTTAAAAAATTGTTCAGAGTGATACAAGTGACTTTTTTTATAATCTCCATTGACCATATTACTAGCAATTATATTTTATGATAAAATGTTAAGTATTATAACTTATAAACCTAAATCATATTATTTATTTAATGCTCATTCAGATAGCTAGTTAATTGTAGCTATCAATTTACCTTTTTCAGTGTGTCACCCACTTCAACCTCAATATAACTAGCTCACCAATTTTTAACACATTTTTTTTTTGAAAACCAATTTTTAACACATTTTCTTACTCCCAATGTCAAATTTTCATTCAAACTCTAAAATTACCACTACTAATCCACACTAAATTCATCATTGACATCAGAGCAATATCAAGCATTACTCTAACAGCTAGCAACAAAGAATATTTAGCTAACCTAAAACCACATGACAGACATAACCCATGTCCCTTTATTAGAAACTGAGATGTCCACGCCAAAGGACACCCCCGCCAATTTGAGGTGTTCTGGTGTTGGAGTGAGGCTGTATTATTGGTAGAACATTTTAGATACCCACTGGTAAATGTCTTGGACAGACTAGAATATGACAGGTGAAACGACAAAAATACTAAACGAGACATCAACTACGGTGTTAAGAGTATACTATATGTTTCTTATAAATGATATCAATATCAGAGTGGCGCAGCGGAAGCGTGGTGGGCCCATAACCCACAGGTCCCAGGATCGAAACCTGGCTCTGATAAAGAGAGCTTCTGCGTCTTTTTTGGTAATTTTTCAATCTAGAAAGCAATGCAATACTTACTGGAGCAAATCGTGTTGCCAAGCTTCTGTGTGTTTTACCATCTAATTAAGTCTTCTGTTGCCAAGCTCCTACTACCAGAAAAGAAACCATGAAAGCAGATAAAAGTAGGAAACTGAAGATCTGAATAACTACGATCCAAAAATTAGGTTCAAAACTGTAAATTTACTTTGTTTATCAAGGTACTACTTGCTATATATACCTCCATCGTCAGCTGAATGCAAAAGGTACATTGAAGAAAGCCTGCATATCCAACTAACAGGAACCGATAGTCATCATTTTGATCGAAACCCTAAACAGACACCAGGCAACTCATCAATTCTTCAAATTAATGATCAGCTTACTCAGATCAGCGTTATGCGGTACTACCAACAGTCGGAAATCCTACTACCATATTTCGCTTAGTTTTCTGCCACATGCAATCCTGACCGAGATCATCCTTTAATCTTGTGAGGACGGGTTCCACCTTGAGAACGAGTAGGAAAAGCACTAGTAGAAAGTACGTAATTAGCGACGGAATTGGCGACGGACTAAAATCCGTCGCTAAATAGCGTCGGATTACCGACGGAACGGCGATGGATGACGACGGTATTCGGGCGGGTCTGTTAGCGCCAAAATTTCCGAATTTACCGCCTTTTTAGCGACGGACTGGCGACGGTTGTTCCGTCGCTATCCTTTTTAATTAAAAAATAAAAAAAATATTAGCGACGGACACGTATCCGTCGCTACGAGGACGACGTCGTTTTGATCCACTGTGTTATCGCCCGCGAGTTATTTTACTAACTTAAACGACGTCGTTTTGACATTTTTTAGCGACGGACTAGCGACGGACGTGTCCGTCGCTAAAAAACTAGGTAAATCAGAGCCGCGACGCGGCCTGGCTCTGTCGTTCTCATTTCTAATTCCCCATTGTCGAACAGACGAGAGGAGAGGCGCGCACCAGCGAACCCAGGAGCAGATTTTGGCAATTTCTCACTCGTTTTTGAGGCCATCCAACATTTCCATCTTCCTTAGCAAGTTCCTGACTGTTATTGTAAGTGTTTTCTGCTCTCAGGTAAGTCCTCTAATTTGTATATCATTAATTTCGAAAACTGAAATAGGAAATCTGAAAATTTGTTAGTTTTGAGTTAAATTGTGTGGGTTTTCTTGCAAATTTGTACTAAAAAACTGTTAGTATACATATGTATTGATGTTGTGTGGTAATTGTGATGTTAATTGTTGATTTTTTTTTGGTGGTATTAGACCTAGGGTTACAATATTGTCAATTGAAAATTGATTTGGGACGACGTCGTTTTCTTTGCAAATTTGTACTAAAAAACTGTTAGTATACATATGTATTGATGTTGTGTGGTAATTATGAATGTTAATTGTTGATTTTGTTTTGGTGGTATTAGACCTAGAGTTAAAAATAATAAAAATTTAAACAATTAATGTATGTGACGTATAATTTAAAAATTTAAACAATTAATGTATGTGACGTATAGAGTTAAAAAGTAAAACTAATGAGATAAACTGTTTTTAATACGCCCATAAGAGATTATAATGTTGTCGCCGAATGATTATAATGTTTTTTTAATTAATTAATAATATAGTTAACTATAATCAACGACCGAGGATTTTTATCAATAATACAAATGGAATCAGACCTTTTGTTCTTTGAAAGTCTCTGTTTTTTGAAGTTTTATAATCGTGTATCTTGTTGATGTGGGATTTAATTATATAGAGTATAATATATATGTATCATTTCTTATCGTGCAAGTTTAACGAGGGAGTATTAGATTTTGTAAACTGTACTAAATTTATCTATATAATTAAATGTATATATATGATAATACTTCACTTTGTTTTTAAACTCAGTCATTACCTCATTACGAAAAAGGCTGTTTTTTCCTTCTAAAATACCTTTTAATATATATTGTTTCTTATTAAATAATTCAGTTGATAATTTAATTTTATAATTAAGTTGATAAGCGGAAAAGTAAAAAAATAGGGGAGACTATGTCGATTTTTTTAAAATTTTATTAGTTTGAACTAAAGTAGTGTTGATAATCACCGTATTTTATATTCGGTTGGTCTCCTCCCTCAGGCGTAGTCGCATGGCACAGCACCCACCACCACCACCGCACACACCGGACACCACCACCATCTATCTTCTTCTTCTCTTCTTCTTCTTTCTTCTTTTCTTCTTTTCTTCTTCTTATTCTTCTTCCTCTCTTTTCTTCTTCTTCTTCTTCTTCTTCTTCTTTTTGTCTTTCTCCAGTCCAATTCTTCTTCTTCTTCTTCTTTCTTCTTATTCTTCTCCTCTTCTACTTCTTCTCTTCTTTTTGTCTTTCTCCAGTCCAATTCGTTCTTCGATTGATGAATGTGAATCGTCATCAACCCGATAGGTATGAGACCTCGTCATCAACCCGATAGGCATGAGACCCGCTAGATTGTGGATGTACGATGAGAGAACCTTTGAGAGAGGTAGAATCTCTGCCGAATGGCTGAGGAAGATGGAAGAGTTTGTCGCTTTTGCACTACAACACCCTGAATGTATGGAAGATGGTAAAATTAAGTGCCCTTGCGACATGACAAGGTGTAGAAACAGACAGTATCTCAAGCCTGATGTTGTTAAGGTTCATTTAGCACAGAAAGGTTTTATGTACGGTTACTTGATTGGATATTCCATGGAGAAGATAACACACCCGTACAATCTACCTCGAGAAACACTACGCCTAATGAGGTTCCACATGTTGAAATGTTAGAGCAAATGATTGCACATGCTGTTGGTGAGGTTCCAGAAGAATTCGGGGATACAATTAATTTATGGAGGAGGTTGAAGAGGATCTAGAGGATACTCCAAATCCTGAGGCTAAAAAATTTTATGAGTTGATGGAACATGCTAAAAGAAAGTTATTCAGTGGCACGCATCATAGTGTACTATCTATCGCCACTGAATTAATGTCCATTAAGAATGACTACCAAGCACCTCAGGCATTGATTGATCGAGTTTGCAAAACCTACTGCGAGCTCCGTCCAGAAAACACTGACATTCCAAAAAACTTCTACGAAGCAAAGAAAATCATACGTGGTCTTGGGTTACCTTATGAAGAAATCGATTGTTGTTCCGAACTATGTATGATTTTCTGGAGAGAAGATAAAGATCTGGATGTATGCAAGTTTTGCACTCGTCCCAGATACAAGCCCATCAAAGAGGGGACAAAAGGAGAAAAAGTAAGGTACCTTTCAAGAAGATGCAGTACTTCCCTCTCATTCCAAGGCTGAAAAGGCTTTACGCTTCTCCTGCAACGGCTACCGATATGAGATGGCACGCAGAACACAAAATGGAAGATGACAACATGTGTCACCCCTCCGACTCAAAAGCGTGGAAACACTTTGACCAGATTCATGCTATTTTTGCTTCGGAGTCTAGAAATGTCAGACTTGGGTTATGTACTGATGGTTTCCAACCATTTACTCTGCTTCTGGAAGACAGTACTCTTGCTGGCCAGTTGTAATTACACCCATATAATTTACCGCCTGGGATGTGTATGAAAGATGAGTTCTTCTTTCTTACAGTACTTGTTCCTGGCCCTAAAAATCCTAAAGGAAAGATTGATGTATTTTTACAACCTCTTATAGCTGAGTTGCAAGAGTTGTGGGCTGGAGTCACAACATATGATGTGTCTAGAAAGAAAAATTTTCAAATGCGAGCTGCATTGATATGGACCATAAACGACTTTCCTGCGTATGCAATGCTATCAGGTTGGAGCACTGCTGGTAGACTGGCGTGCCCACATTGCATGGAAGACAGTGACGTATTCACATTGCGTTGTAGTAAGAAGCAGTCGTGGTTTGACAACTCCAGAAAGTTTCTTCCTCCAGACCACAAGTTTCGTAATGATAAAAAGTCTTTTCGTAAAGGGCACAGAGAGACCAAGGTTGCCCCACATTTCAAAACTGGTGACGAAATACTTGCAGAGTTGAGTCGGATGGGTTTTATGAAGGTCACTGAGATTGGTTCGGCTGAAGTAAATGTTCAAATTGCTAAAACTTATGGATGGAGTAAAAGAAGTATCTTCTGGGATCTACCGTATTGGAAATTTATTGATCAGACATATTATAGATGTGATGCACACTGAAAAAAATGTTTTTGAAAACATATTCAACACAGTTGTAAATGTGAAGGACAAGACGAAAGACACATTTAACTCGAGGCAAGAGTTGAACGATTATTGCAACCGTCCTGAGTTGGCACCGGATTTGAGTTCAAACACAATTCCTAAGGCAAAATATGTCATGGACAGAGATAGTATTCAAATCTTGTGTGAATGGGTGAAAAATTTAAAGTTCCCTGATGGATTTGCTTCTAACATTGGGAGGTGTGTTGACATGGCCAACAGAAAAATGTTTGGGATGAAAAGTCATGACTGTCATGTTTCTTGCAAAGGTTGATGCCCATAGCTTTTCAACATCTTCTTGATCAAAAGGTGTGGGAGCCAATTACCGAACTGTGCCTATTTTTCAAAGAGTTGACATGCACGTCGCTTTCAGAGTCGAATATGCAAAGGTTAAACTGTCAAATTCCAGAAATAATGTGCAAATTGGAAAAAAATTCCCACCAAGCTTTTTTTGACTCAATGGAACATCTCCCTCTTCATCTCTCCTTTGAAGCTACTTTATGTGGACCTGTGCAGTACAGGTGGATGTATCCGTTTGAGAGGTACATTCTATACAAGTTTCAATAATGCACGTACTACATGTTGTACTTTTGTGATATGTAACTCATTGGTGTAACTGGTTTGCATATATATATATATATATATATATATATATATATAGGTACTTGGGAAACTGAAAAGGTTCATCAGAAACAACAACAAAGTTGAGGGATCCATTCGCAATGGATTCCTTCTGGAAGAGATCACCAAATTCACAAAGTTTTACTTCGTTGACGATGGACCATCGTACCCATACAAGCTTGGTAGAAACGAGACAATTGTAGAGGATGTTGATGACAACCCAGAAAGATTATCTGTTTTTAAAACAATGGGTAAACCGATTGGCAAAGGAACAAGAAGAATGTTGACAGCTCGTGAGTTAGATGCCGCTCAATCGTACATTCTACGAAATTGTGCAGAAATGGAGCCTTATTTTGAGTAAGATATATACAAATATTAGTTATATTCATCGTTCTTACATATAATTCAATAGTGTGTTCACAATTCAGTTTAAATCTTTTGTTGTAGAATGTACGAGCGACAACTACGACAAGTAGAACCAACATTAATGGATGAGACAATCAACCTTAAGATGGAAACAGATTTTCCCTTATGGTTCCGATCATATGTGAGTGACTTTATACATATACATAAAGGTCAATACAAAATATGGTATTAAGATATTATTTTTTCTAAATTACAGTCAAACGATGTTACCACGCCAAACGAATTCGTTCGTAGCTTGGCCCAAGGCCCGTTGAACGTGGCAACCTCCTACTCTGGTTTCTATGTGAAGGGTACAAATTCCACACAGAGTCTTACTCAGAAGACCGTACAACGTACAACTGTGGTGTTTGCATATCTGGGACAAACTATGGTGACTCAGAGTATGATTATTACGGGTGCTGAAAGAGATCATCGAATTAGAGTATCCCGCATTACCTGTGAAGAAGATTGTAATGTTTAATTGTCATTGGTTTGACCCAGAAAAGAGAGGAGTACAAGTACATCCTCGATATAAGCTGGTTGACATTAATCACACAAGAAAATTTGACAAGTACGAGCCGTTTATGTTAGCTGATCAAGCTGTTCAAGTGTATTATTGCTCATACCCATCAAAGAAGCGGGATAGGAAAGATTGGTGGGTTGTCTCTAAAGTGAAAGCGAGAAGCACTTTGAACATGACCGACTCATCAGCAGTTGATGAGGAGGTTCAGCCACTGCAAGATGAAACCGTAGATCATGTGGTTTTATCACCTTTGGTCGATGATGAAGAAACATTTGATTTAGTAGACATAACAGATACATAAATTTAAAAAGTAAACTTACATACAACTACTATGCAACAACAATATATTATTGATTTCATTTGTTTTTTAATTAGTGTATAAAAATATTTATTCTACTAATTGTTTAATGTGATGTTTGTCATGCATGGGTTTTCACAGTGATGGCAGGTGGTAGAAGTTTTTTTAAATCTGGGTGGTCATTGGTCGAAGCAGAAGCAGGGCCAGCACTTCTACTCCCCCAGGTGATTCGCAGCAGCCTGCAGCTGATCATGTCGATGGTTCCGGTCATGATTCGCAGTCCCTTCTCACTCCTTGTCAGGACGAGCACCCATGGGGACCCCTTATTTCGACTCTCACCCACACCATTCTTCGATTGTCCAGATTCACAGCCGTCTGTTGAGAGACGTCGATCTGTATCTCTACCTCTACGTCGACAGTCTACTCCTCCACCTCCACGGCAGCCTACTCCTCCACGTCAGTCTACTCCTCCACATCAGTCTACTCCTTCACTACATGATGATTCACCACCATCTGACGAAGCACCGCATACCTCAGACGCTTCACACCCTACACACGGTGGTGGTGTTGATCCCCGCGTGGTCATTACTATCTCTGATAGGTAAGTACTATGTAAGTAAAAAACAATTCTCAATAAACTTTGTTTTAAATATATATATATTCTAATTGTCAATTTGTGACGCATTATATAATTATAGGGAGCTACTACCTGCAAACAAGGTTGCTCGTTCTTTTCTTCCTTGCTTTGAGACGAGGTGGTTTCCAGAGGGTTATAATTGGGAGGGTTTGGGCCAGGACGGGCATAGATTCTATTTCAATGAATTCAAGGTATTTACCATTCTTGATATTTAACTTCTTTTTTTGTATATGTTATGCTTACACTTACTAATTTATGCAGAAGCGCTTCCGTTGGGATCCTGCCCTTGAGAGTGTTGTCTATGAGATATTCTGCGCCTTGGCCAGAAAACGTTATTCAGACACACTCTACAAGATGAAGGCTAAGAGAATGAGGAGAAAAGTCAGCGATGAAATCTGGCAGGCTTGGGAACACGAAGGGGCGAATGAGAAGCGTAAGAAGATCAGCGAGATTAACTCTCGCAACCGGCGGACTGAGCATACACCTGGCGGTGGTCTATCTACTCATGCATGCGGTTCTCGCTCGATAAAGGAGCATCAGAGGGTTCTGGTGAGTTTTTTTTGTTATGTAAGTGTATATGAAATGGATGCAAGTACATTGAATATGAATGTGAATGTGATAATGCAACTTTGAATGCATTAGGTGAGTTGTGATTGTTATCAGATTCTGATATGTGCAATATTGGATTGTATATGTGTGGGCAAATGCATAAAAACAGGGGAGGTTATGTCAGATTTTTTTAAGCCTTGATTGATTAATCAATATTATCTGATTCTGACTGAACAATCCTGGTTTTGTATGTGTGAAATGTAAAAAAACAGGGGAGGTTCTGTCAAATTTTTTAAAGGCTTGCTTCTAATTTAATCAAGTGTTTTTTTTGTAGACTAAGAAATACGTACACACACCGATGCTTCCACATGGTTCAACACACTCATCGAGCAGGATGAGCATGGAACTGTGCCTGTATGCCCCAGGTTCGAGGCACTGCGCAAGGTCGAGGAAACTGCTGTAAGTGTTTTAATTTAACTTATTTAAGTTGATTACATTATTGAAATTTATTCATTAGCGATGAGTACTAATTATATATATATCA
>CM041777.1:56724478-56761061 GCA_023374045.1 Limonium bicolor
TATTTCCCGACGAAGCCTAATCAATTCCCTGGTGCCAGCTAGAGATTCGTTGGGTAATGTGTTCTACATAGATGAGTAAAATTATTTTTTGTTCGTTTGTTGGTGGATTCTGATTGTTGATATTAATTACCTAGACGCCGATTACGTCGAAGGGTGCTTCCAATAGTTCCGTGGAGTTGAGGTCTTAAGGTGAATTGATTATTCAGGTAAACTTCTATGCTCAAGTCTATTTGATTGATGTTTTGCGAATTGGGGAAAAGGTTTCGGTTGTGTTGATATGGATTCTCGGTTTGTGGATTAGAAATTGGGATTATTTCCCACGTTTTGGAATTGGAGGAACTGGATTGTTTTGTGGTATTTAGTTGTGGATTTTGGGAGTCTTTCACAGGTTGTGTTCTTCTATTTGGGAGCCCACAGGTGCTCCCCATTGTTATTATTTGCGCTGCACACATTGTTGCAGTTAAGCCCTCTAATCTACTTTATGTTACTGCTGTTTCATAGGGGGTGTGCACACTTAAGGACTTAGGGTGAGGTGGTTGTTTGACGGTCCCATAGGTGACTATCCTTAAATTGTTGTTTGGGATCCCGTAGGTGATTCCGTGATTGGTGTTGTGAATTACTCCTGTTGAAAGCTCCCTAGTGCGGTTTTGGTGTTCATTATTGAGTTCTGGAAATTCTTCGACTGTTCAATAAAACATTCTCATCTGATTGATAAATGGCAAACAAGTTTCTAAAATGTATTTTACGGATTGAGGTAGAGTTTACTCAGTTTAACTGATTTGTGCGATCCCTTCGCGTTTTGTCTATTGTTTTCTGATCGCAGGTATGGATGACTGAATCTGGGGATCGGGGATGCGCAATCACATAGAGTAGGATGAGATGTTTTGAGACATTTTATGAGTCACGATGTTTGAAGTTTGAAACGTTGGATTTATGTTTTCGTTGTTACAATTATGTTGGATATTTCTATACTAAAGGTTAACATTATTTTCCGTTATTATTTTGGTTATAAGCCTGAGCACCCATGGGAATTGGGTGTGGCGGTAATACCTTGGAGGATTTGATTTCCGCTGTAATTCGAGGTTATGTATTTGGCTTAATATTCAAGCTTTCACTTTTGATGATTTAAAAATCCATATTTAAGCAATCTATGTATTAATTTAGCTGTGTTCATATGGAGTTTACTGCTTTAAATGTTGCTAACGAGTTTTACGATCTACTAATATTGACTATTACAGTGTTTTTGGTGGTTTTTGCAACTTTGTTGCATTTTGATAACACACCTCGGGACGTGTCCGAACGTCCGTCCGGACTTCAATGTTCGGACCCGCCCCGAGAAGATTGAAGGTTTTCGCTGTTTTGGTCGTGTCCGGACTTCTGTCCGAACTTCAAAGTTCGGACAACATGCGAGGACGGGTCCAGCTTGCAAGTTTCGACGTATGTCTGAACTTGCAAGTCCGGACCAATGTTCGGACCACGTAAAGGATATTTTCGAAGTTTGAAGTTCGACTTGTGTTCGAACTTCTAAGTCCGGACACAAGTTCGGACGTTGTCGCTTCGCAGTTTTCTAACCTTCGACTTGTGTCCAAACGTTGATGTCCGGACACAAGTTCGGACAAATGGTTTTCCGCAGTTGTTTTCTTTCTCGACTTGTGTCCGAACTTTAAATGTCCGGACACAAGTTCGGACAAACTCTATTTTTGCACTTTTAGGGCTCGTTTGGAGTCCGTTTTCGATTCCGCTTGCGCCGTTAGATCTGTATTTTTATAAGCTATCTTTTGAGGCAAAATCCAGGGTGTTACAAATATAGTGTAGAATATTTTATTAATTTGTAGCATCTTTTATATGTTTTATTAATTTTGGTGGTATCTATGAATTTAAAACAGTAATGTGGGTATAATAAGAATTATGTTTATTATCAAGTAGGAATGTTTTGGCTCGGTTTAAAATAAAAACTGTTCTTTATGCGATTAGTTGTGTCTGGATTCGAGCATTAGTTTGCTGCTAGTTCTAGCAACTCGTTAGGATTCGTTAGACTTAGTCGTTGACGAATTAATTATAGTTTATGAGTTTATTGTAGAATTAGGGAAAAGTTTATTAATAGATTAGAAATGAATGTTTGCAGAACAATCTGGATGCTTCCTTTTATTTAGAGTTTTACTCTTTATTTATTTATTGAGTTTATTTTTACTGTTTCATTATTTTATGTTAGTTTGTTTAGTCATTCTTCTTATTAAATTAAGTAAATTTGAAAAAAGTGACGTTTCCTGTTTTCTTAGTTTAGTTTCTCAATTAGTAAATAAATTGTCAATTAATTGAACAAGATCCCTGAGATCGATAATCCCCACTTAATTCACTATTCCGCAAAACGATAGGTACACTGCCTAGGTAGAGATAGTAACATATTTCTGCGAGTTACCAATTTGTGGTGATGAATAAAAATTATTTATTATGGTATAGAAAAACCTTTTAAAAATTATGGTAATTTATTAATTAATTAACTGAATTTTCTTATGAATTTATAGTTAATTATCTAGTTTATAGTAAATACGCTCGAAGTTAACTAGATATGCTAATATCAAAGACGACCATGATATGTCATCTTAACATCTTATCAGATTTGATATTCACGTTTCTTGTACTAGCTTTAAAAGTTAAGGTTGTATTCACTTCACGCAACGGAAACGGAATGAAATCAGAAAAGAGAATAGAAATGAAAGGGAAGGGATTCCCTTTGATTAAAAAAACTGTTTGGTTTTACTTAGAAACAGAATAGAATTATGCATCATTCCTTTTGTTGTTGTTTGGTTTTAAATGTAAGGGAATCAACATTTTCTTTAAAAAAAGTTATACTTGTTTTATTCAATATTAATATAATGTAATAATTTTTTATTCTAAATCTCAAAATGATCATCCATATTCATTAATTTCATAAACATTGATAGTTAAACAAAATATAAATTATAAATAATCTTAATTAAATATTCAGTAAAAATATAAATACTTTAATCAAAATAAAAAATTATTAACAATATCAAAATTATGTTATAATTCAAAAATATTGCAATATATTATAGATATTTATCTAATACATACATTAGATAATGTTTAATATTTTAAGAATAAGTTTATATGTTAATATCTTGTTTTATATTTCTTAATATATTTTGGTATTAGCTAAAATAATTTAGTTCACATTTAATTAAATAATATTAGTTTACTTATTAATATTTTCAATAATATAAGGTTATTAAAATAAAATAAAATAATCAATATTCTAGTGAACTGTTTATGATAATGAAATAATTAATAACGATTATACTTAGTTTTTAGTACCTATAATATAGTCATTTATTTCATATTAGTAAGTTTTTTAAAAGTTTTATGGTATAAATTTTAAATCTAAAATTTAAAAAATTTTGTTTTGATATTATATGTAGTATTTAGTATATAACAAAAATAACTAAATGAATCATTGTAAATATTTTATTTAAGATAAAACATCTAACATATTTGCTCATACATAAATTGTTTACTTTAAACTTTTTAAGTATATGTTACTCATAATTTTTAATTCTTAAAATATTTATTTAAATTAAACATTATTTGAAACAACGACGATGAGTTGTGTGGTGGGAGAGAATATGGAAAAGGAAGGAAAAGAAATACTATTCCCCATGATTTTAGGGGGAATGGGTAAGAAAGGAATTATAGGTTTTCAAAATTGGAAAGAGAGGAAAAATAATCATTAAAAATTAAAAACAAACCATCACAAAGGGAACGATTTTACCCCTCAGTGAACACACCCTAAGTTTCTACTGGTCTTTTTCATTCTACAGCATATAATACGACTAACTATATATATTAGACCGTTTATCATTTTTGTAAAAAGTTTCAATTTACCTTATGTTCACGACTTTGTGTAAATAAAATAATTTATTGTTTAAAAAATATAATATTGTAAAACACATACAAAAATAAAAAATTAGTAGATAGTTGAAGTGCTAGAAACTTGTGAGTGGATAATGATGTTTTTTAACATTATTTTAGCTAAGCTATATTAACTAATTTTCATTGATTTTAGGGAAAATTACATCCCCACCCATGACGGTTAGTGAAATTACACACCCCACCCATGACGGTTAGTGAAATTACACACCCCACCCATGAGATTTCAAAAATTACTTTTTCCACCCATGTGGTTTCCCCCAGATTACATTTAGAATTTTTCTATTATTTGTTCAACTTAAAAGATGCATAAATGTTGTCAAAAATTGATAAAAGTTTACATGGACGATGTTAAAGCGTTATATTTTGGTCTAGTATGAAATCCAAAGTTTTTTAAGCTCATATGTGATTCGTGGGACCCAATGAAACATGTGACATGTGAACTTGTTTTTATTGGGTCCCACAAGTCATATATGAACTTGAAAAACTTCGGATTTGACATTGGACAAAAATATAACACCTTAGCAATGTCCATGTAAAGTTTCATCAATTTTGAACAACATTTAAGCATCTTTTAAGTTGATCAAATATTAGAAAAGTTGTCGGATGTAAAACAGGGAAAACCACATGAGTGGGCAATGTAATTATTGGAACTTCGTGGGTGGGGTGTGTAATTTCACCAAACGTCATGGATGGGGAATGTAATTTTCCCTTGATTTTATGTGTTCGATTCGGTTTTGAGCACATTTATTAGCATTTTATTAATGACTTCAGAGAATGCTCTGGTGTACAAGTTGAAATTTTTAAAAATAAAGGATAAATGTATATAAGAGAGAATGCCCTCAAGGATGCGGGAGGTCTCTCGCATTTTTTCAGCCAAGCACATAGCACGATGTATTGCTTGACGTAAAACAGATAGTGAATTTGTTTCTTTTGTTGAATTTTTTTCACGGCTTGGTATATATAATTTGATAAGCCAATGATTTATTTTCGTGTTTTAGAATACGGTTAACCAACATGCTAACTAATCGATTACGATAAATTGGATCAGATTTTGCAGTTTTTTCTTCTACGGTACCTTGACGTGACATGAATGTAAAAGGGGTTTGAGAATCCATTCTCTTTTTATAAGGCTAAAATAACTTATTTTGGCTTTTTGACCTCATATTGCAAGGGGGATCTTTCCATACATAACCAAAGAATGGAAAAGATTATTCAAGAGTCTTAGGACCCAGAAGTGCATGATAAATACCATCAAAGCCCACTACTGCAAGGAAATTACGTGACATACTCCCGGTATAAAGTATATAAAAGTATCTATAACTTCCCCACTAGACAAAGAAAAATTCTACCATCTTACCCACCTAAAGAAAGTTCAGTCTCTCTTGGGTGATTCTTTCTAAGTTTTCCATCACTTGCTGTATCTTTGCCATTGGCTCAACTCACGTGGTCTACCACAATGCACACCCTTCCGCCAGTTCTTTCAGAACCTCTTTCTTGATATCGTAAGTCATTTCCTTTATGAGCACACAAACTTGTGGAAGTGCTCGCATACCCGGTTGGCTTATCGAGTTGCTTCCTCGTGCTTTGCCTTCAGGGACAGAAAGAATGCTCAACCTCCGACTTTGACAAGCTAGCTAGAAGAAAGGGTGGATTATTTATTTGTGTGACATAGGAAGAGAATGAACAAATAAAGAGTAAGTAATGTTTTGAAAATCAAGCTCATAATTGCCAAAAAAAGTCATACATTTAGTAAAGTCTTTTCCTACATTTTATAATGTCCATTTATTTCCCGTCAAAAGGTGTGTAGCCAGTTACGTGCTTGTTCGTTCCAGCATATTCATGTAATATTTCTGTTATTTGTGTTAGCAAACAAATTAATTTCAATCTGAACATGGTTGCTAGCATCAATCAATACTTATAAGATACTCAATCCGTTAATTAATATCTGTCGTTTTAGGAAGTGATTCTTGTTCAAAAATATATGTCATTCTAGCTTTTTGACACATTTTATTTCACTTTTAACCCTACTATTCAACACAAAAGTAATTATTATCTAGATGGAAAAATAAAAAGTAGGGGTACATACGTCATTTATCTATTTTCCTCAATAAGTGTGCAAGTTTCTAAAATGACAGATATTTTTAAACGGAGGGAATATTTGTTTACTATGTAGGCACTCATGTAGTCTGATTTCAATATTTAATAAATTAGATAATATATTTTTTAAAATCTAAGTTTTAAAGTTATAATCAACAACTTATATTGTTACAGACATTTAATGTATAGTAAATGCAGTGTAATATAACTATGAAACTTGCTACTTTTTAAATAAAATTTAAGGATGCGTTCGGGTGCACATTTTATGTGCATTTTTTGACAGCATAAATATACAGCATATGCTGTTTTGGACTCCTTTATTTGTTTTTGTTGTTCGCCTAAAACAGCATAAATGTCAGTATAAATGTCAGCATAAATGACAGCATAAATGCCCGCATCAAATGCTACTTTTTCGTTTTTGTGCTTTCACTTCTGTTTCGTTACTCACTTCATAATTCAATTACTGTGACTATTGATTTAAAAAAAAGAAATTTTTTACAAGTTACTTTATTTATTACAAATTACATAATGCTTTAAATAATTTATAAACAATAGTACTACATCTTTAGCCAAATTTACAAAAAATCACATTTATAATACAAATCTATAACATATTATTTGTAATACCACATAGATTAATAAAATTAAAAAACGAATAAAATATACACATTGTTGATATATAAATTAAAATATTAAAATAGTATATAGAAATATGAATGCATATAAATTTATTAACATACAAAGTTACACAAATATTATATTATTAAAAGTTATAATTTCACTAAATAAATTCACATAACATTATTAGAAAATTTGAAACGTTTTTTTCTCTTTTTTACGCTTTTATATTGTAAGAATTATAAAATTTAGATAATAAAAATATATTGTTTAGGAGTTACAAGTTTTGCTTAAATAATAGAAATAAAAAATGTATTGTTTGTGAATTTTATTTATTTATTTTTACTAACAAAATAAAGTTACGTAGTGTAATATAATAAATTATAACTGTAATACGAAAACGGTAAACGCATACATATAACTAATTTAACCAAACATACTGCATATATGCTGCACTGCCAAACAACAGTTTTCAAAACAGCTACATTTATGTCAGCACATTCCTGCCAGTAAATATACTGTATTTATGCCAGCGCATTCCTGCTGTTAAATATGCTGCATTTATGCTGCCAATTTCACAATTTTCTTACAAATGAGTTAAGAATGTTAAATGAGTTAAGAATGTTAAATATGAATATAGTTAAAATAAACATCTCAAATATACAAAAACAAAAATAACAGAAATATGACATGAATATGCGGAGCCAACAACCACGTAAGTCGTAATTGGCTACACAACTTTTTTAAGGGAAATAAATGGACAGTTTACTCTACTTTAGCGTGAGATAACGTGGTAGGTTGGAAAGTCGAGTTTTGACCACTTTTACAGCCGTACATCACAGAAAAGCCATGAATTATGTTGCCCCAAACGATACGCAGGGGGCAAGCGGGGGACCCCCAAAGATTCCCTCCAGATTTACCTCCGCCATTCCACCTTTCGTTTCATTTACTTCCGTTCCGGGCGCAAGCAACGTGCCAGCCGCCGATAATGCTCCTTTCTTAGCCGCCCCACTGCATATTCCAGAATCTATGTTTCCGTCTAATCCAAACACATCCTTTATGAAAACCTCTATTATAAAGAAAAAGGGGAAAAGAGTAAGGAAACAGTTGAGAACGCTCGTCGTCGTCGTGACGGCGAGTAGACTTGGGGGATATACTACTACTAATTGCTATTTTCCTTATCTTTTCCAATTTTCTTTTATATAGACGAAAAATAATACTCCTAATAAAAACGATCTGCCGATATACTCGACTCGAGTCGACTCACTTTATTTGCAACCACCCACTTCCTTTCTAGTAGTTTTTTCAGCTTCTTCTACCTTTTTCCGTAAAATCAAAATTGATTTGTGCTATGCTATAACTGACTGCAGTCGCTCGCACATATACTATAATTTTTGTTAATTCCCTTTTGAAAATTGGAGTGGAGGCGGTAATAAGTTATACTGGTTCGTCTACATTCATCGACTGGAAGGAGACAACTGTAGAGGTAGAGAGAGAAATACAGACGAGTGGAGAGAGAGAGTAGTTTGATTAGAAGAGGTCGATGAAGTAGAGTAAGGAGGTTGTGTGTTTTCTGCTTCTTATAAAAGCGAGTCACACTGCTGTAGAGAAAGTGAGGGGAGTAGGCAAAGACTACTCTGTTGGAGGAGGAAGAAGAAGAAGAACAACAGATATAGATGGCGTGGGAATATGGCGGCGGTGGAGGCGAGGCGGTTCTTGGCAGAAAGATAAAGGTTGGAGTCTGCGTTATGGAAAAGAAGGTGAAATGCGCTTTTGAGGTTGTTCCTGTTTCGTGTTTGGAATATTGATCTCCTTTTTCTCCTCCTCAAATTGACGAACCATATCGCATTCCTCATACATTCCTACTACTTTTGTTGCTCACCTTTCATTTTCCGAAATTTCTCAGTGCTGTTGCTCTTTTACAAACTCCTCTGATCTTATTCCCTTCTCGGCTATTCTTTTCCTTTGTGGTTTGATATTGGATGGATTTTATGGTAGGCGGCCTCGTCTCCGATGGCGCAGATATTGCAGAGACTGAAAGCATTTGGCGAATTTGAGGTTTGAGCCTCGAGTGATACCGACTCCCAACTACATATATATACTTAACGCCTCTCTCTGATTTGTTTTGAAAAAGGAAAAAGGGACAATTTGGTGAATCACACTGTTCTTTTTATGCTCTCAGTAGTACAACTTTTTATCTCTAGTAGCTCTGATTCCGACTTTAGTGCGCGGCGGAACTTGTCACTGAATATTCCTTCCGAGATGCTATTATTTGTCCTGTGCTTTGCAGGTTATAACTTTTGGTGATAAAGCGATCCTTGAAGATCCTATTGAAAGGTGGGTTCTAGCTTATCACTATACCTGCCATAAAATCGTTGATTTCTGCTGAATTTCCCTTTCCACCTTTTCCCCTTATATGCGAATTTTTAATGTGCTATCCTGGTAGATGTACCTGGATATTCCCTTATTTTGGTTGATATTGATGGACTGGGTTTGACATAGAGTGACGAGAATTTAAGATTTTAACCAGGGATATGTGATTCCCTTATTTTGGCTGATATTGGTGGACTGGTTTGACATAAAGTGATGACAAATTAAGCTTTATAAGAACCCTGGTATATGTGGTTCTAACTTGGCGCAGCTGGGTTTATGCCCCCTCCCCCCAGTTTGCCCAGTTTCGAACTCCACATGTATCAATTAAAATATGCCGTATGAATGAAAAGTAACGTGACAGTGAGATGAGTGATTTCAAAAGAAAAAAAAAACAAATTCAGTTATGCTCTGCTAAGTGACTTACTCATCATGGGGGAAAGTCCAGCAGACATGAGCTGAGAGAAAACTATATGACATTGAAGTGATTTTTTCTTTTCGCTTCATATCTTTTCCGCAGTATTTATGATGGTTTCGTTGAGCTAATCTGGCTCAAAAACCAATGTGATTGTCGTAGACCACTACTGGATTCAGCTCAGGATCTCTTACAACTCTTCCATCGTTCCACACTCTGGAATTATAATTATTAATATGCTTCTGTCTATTAAGATTTATAATGGTATTAAATGATAACTGATTACTCTTGGCTATGGACTTACAATTCATGTGATGAAGCTCATTGCAGCATCTTTCTGTGATTGAACTACGCTGGTCATGATAAAAGTAGCAATACGTGATATGATCATTCTGTGATTGTGCCATTTCTCAAAAATTGCTGATGTCAACATCTTACAGGAACTGGATTTTCATTCTCACCGACAATCTGACTCCATAAATATCAACTTTTTGTTGCAGCTGGCCCATATGTGACTGCTTAATTGCATTCTACTCCTCAGGGTACCCTCTCGAAAAGCTGAGGCATACACTGCTCTAAGGAAGTATGTTTCAGTCCAAAATGATGTTTGATCGTTTCTTGGATGTTTGAATGAACCTTTTTATCTCATATGCTTTATCGTTTTGGGCTCATGGCCAGACCCTTCTTGATTAATGAACTAGGACCACAGCACCTTCTTCATGATCGTAGAAAAGTATACGAGGTATTATTTCCTGACTTTGATATAAGGTCAACTATCATGTTGTTTTTAAATGTAGCTTTATAGCGAGATGGCTACCAAATTGAACTTATTGGCTTAAGCTATGGCTATTCATGTGTGGCTGACCATCGTGTGTTTAGTCATGTGAGCTATGCTATTACTATTGGTTTATGGAGGTATTCCTTCCATATCCAATTTCTTTTGACAGAATTGATCATGTGGAGTTAGTTAGAATCTTTATCTGGACTTGTTAGCTAAGATTTCTTTTTTCTATCCGCACGTCTGTAACTCCTATTTTGGAGCGTCAACTAACGTCATGTTCCTTTCATTTGTTAGCATCTTGAGATGTTTGATATTGCCGTACCAAGATATGCTCTTGTAAACCGAGAATTCCCGTGTCAAGAAGTGGATTATTTAATTGAGGAAGAGGACTTTGTAGAAGTTCATGGCGAGCGCTTTTGGAAGCCATTTGTTGAGAAACCTGTTCTTGGTAAGCCACTCATGATTTATATTGGGGTTTGATTACATTGAGTACTAGGGAAATTATTTGATCATATGTACTTGTGTTTCTCTCTTTCAGTCCTTTCTTGTGACTATCTTGATAGAGAATAAAATATCCAGAATTGATAACAAATGGTCCTTCTAGATCCTAGTTATCTTCCATTTAGGCTAACACTTCTCAACCAGTATTTTGTATGCCTCAACTTAGTTTTCTGCTAGTGTGGTTGCTACATCCCTCGACAGAGCTATCATGCCCATTGTTGGTGGCAGCATCAGCATCATTCTCCTTTCCACAACTTCATTATTACTACCTGCTACCTAAGGGGCACTATTTTTTGCCCCGGCACCTGATTCTTCATTTACACGACTAAGTAGCTCAGCTTGTTTGTTTATTGACTGCAGTATTCATTATAAGATCATTGTTGAATCTTGCCTCCCACTTTGATGATGACATCCTCATCAGCCAGCAGACTGCTAGTGTTTCATGCTCTTATTAGTTAGCTTGATCAATATAATATTTGTTTGATAAACAATGATGATTTTTTTTTTTATATCAAATGATGAGTTGGCTGCATGTCATACATAGCTGAAGATGTGTGGTCATTGTGAAATTGTATCTGTATTTCTGGTGATCTTTGACATCCTGTTGAGCTCAACTAAATACTGGTGTTCTTCAACTTTCTGTTGGCCAGTTTTAAATAAAGGCCAGGAGCCCCTTTACTGATAAAAAACTTGCGATGTATGGAATGGATTAGTGCATTTCATTCTGTTATATATTCATGTCGCTTTCCTGCTGGTATGTAACTCACTAACTAGATAGTTTGTGTCTCATAAGAGCTGTTCCTTATTGTTGCATCAGGTGATGACCACAGCATAATGATCTATTACCCAAGTTCAGCTGGTGGAGGCATGAAGGAATTGTTCAGAAAGGTATCTGCTTAATTTACATGATTTATATATTTAGTTATTTTCAGACCTATTCTTCAGATTACCTTTTTGTTTCAAATGCATTTTGTAGTCTCTTTACTTTAGCTTAATGTTTTTCGTATGACTGAGCTGCCTTTGGTGAAATATTCTTAAGTGATATGCAGCTCTGGTTAATGTTGATGTTATTATTATGGTCATTTAGGTGGGTAATCGCTCTAGTGAATTCCATCCAGAAGTCAGAAGAGTTAGGCGTGAAGGATCATATATATATGAAGAGTTCATGCCAACTGGTGGAACAGATGTCAAGGTTGGTAGCTGACTTGCTGATTGGTTTACAATAAATTTACTTCAACCCATTGTTGATCACTGTTTTGGCTTCTTGTGCTATAATTTTTTTGTCTATGAGAATGATGTGGGACTTGTTGGATTCTGTAGTAATTTCTTATAATTTAGATCACCTTGCGGGCAAACACTTGATATGATTTGTCTTCTGTTGTTTTTGCTGTAAGTTCTACTCTGGGTTTGATTCAAGTATAATTTAGTCAGAAATTCTTGAATTTGTATCAAATTGTTAAGTCGTTGGCATAGTGTTTGGATAAGTTTGAAGCTTTCTCAACCTTCATTATAGTAATCCTTCTAGTTGGGGTGAGGTTTTAATAATGAGTTGTCTGTGGTTTGAGTGATATTGAATCTTCTCGTTTATAATGGCAACATTGGAATTTCTTCAAGCATTTGTCCTCCGGCCTTGAAACAATTTGGATGATTCTTGTATTTTCGGTTGTTTGATATTTTCTGTGAGATCTGTTATTTATCACTTTCGGTTCAATATATCTCATGACTTGTCTTGCTTCTTGAAAGATATATCTTGTTTATAACCATTGTTTGTGGGGGTCTACACAATGAGATGGTGAACAATCCATACAACTGATCATGGTGAACCGGAAGAGGAGCTTTGGTTTGGACTGTCTTTAGATTTCTATCATTTTCCAAGATTAATGCAGAATGTCAGTTTTTTTTAATACAGTGAGATGTTGATTGTTTGTTACTTGGCTACATAAACAAAACTGCTTAATCCCTGTTTTGTGATAACATAGCTTGAGAAGCTAGCTCCAGCAGGGGGCCTTATTATGAAAGCATGTACATCATAATGGTGCTCGGAGAGTAGTGTCATGTTACCTTCTCATATTATCGTGTTACTAATTGCAATAATATTCAGCAGTAGGAGTTTGCTTGCATTGATTAAGCTCCTTTCTTTAGTGTGGAGATATTTTCTCACCATTTATCATTACCTAGTATACTAGGTTTATGGCACTTGCATGCTCTTTAGATTTGAACTCTTCATTTGGGATGAGAAGTCAAGACATTCAGTACGTGTCTGGACTTGATAAAGATGAATCTTGTCTGCCTTCTCTGGATATCCTTGTAGGTATATACAGTGGGACCCGACTATGCTCATGCTGAGGCAAGAAAGTCTCCTGTTGTAGATGGGTCGTAATGAGAAATCCGGATGGAAAAGAAGTTAGTCTTCTTCTTCGCTTGTAAATATGATATGTTGTTCAAGGTATCTGATGCATGTCTAAGGCATATAAAACCATGTCACTGCTAATCCTTTTCACAGTTCATATGATCCCATCAAAATGTGCATCATCAATGTCATCTTGCGGATCGGTTCTCTCACAGAGCTGTGTGACATGCTGAAGTTCATGCTTCTCAATAAATAATAAATAAATATGCTTTAATGGATGGTTAGTGTTCACCTGAGCTAAATGTGTTGCTTTCAACAGGTCAGGTATCCTGTACTTCTCACACCTGCTGAGAAAGAAATGGCTAGAAAAGTTTGCATGGCCTTTAGACAAATGGTAAGCATTCTAAAGGTTTGCTACGGTATATATCAAATTCACATGGATGGCAAAAAACTTATGTGTTTACGCAGTGGCTTGTCATGATTGCATATAATCTCAATTTTATGTCTTATATGAAGCACAGTTGCTTTAGCTTAGAATCTGTGTGCTTTTCTTTTGATTGTTTGTCCATGAATTACTCATTAATGCTTCCTGCAGTCTGAAAGTTTGTTTTGTTATTAATTTGAATGCAGGTCTGTGGATTTGATTTGCTGCGTTGCGGGAACAAATCATATGTTTGTGATGTCAATGGATGGAGCTTTGTGAAAAACTCATACAAGTACTGAAGATTGTATATTTTGGTCATATTGTTCTTGCTTTATTTGTTCTGGCTGGACATCCTTTTTTTGATATGTATTTTATTTGCTGCTTTCTTAAATACTCTAAAATTAAGTCCTCTTATAGCAGGGGTAGTTATATGCCTTGTTCATTATGTTTTATTCCAAGTGTAAATATGGTCCATCCCTGGCACTATGTTGTTCCAATTGACAGTATCTAATTTTCAGTTGGGGCATGGGATATGAGGAGTTATTTGAGTTGCCGGGTGTGATTTGGGAGTGAAGCTGATTGTTTATGTCAAACTAGTCCTGCAATATATTATTTAAGTGTTTTTTTATTGTAGTCAGGGTAGTCACCTGCTTTTGTATTACTTTTCATATTGTGGCATTGATAATGTATATCTCTATCTGCAGGTACTATGATGATGCTGCTTGTGTTTTGAGAAAGTTGTTCCTAGATGCAAAAGCACCACATCTTTCCTCAACTATTCCACCTACACTACCATGGAAGGTTCAAGAACCAGTCCCTCCATTAGAAGGTCTAACACGGCAAGGAAGTGGGATTATTAGAACTTTTGGGCAATCGGAGGAGCTTCGTTGTGTAATTGCTGTTATCCGCCAGTAAGACGTCATCTCAAATTGGCCTCTTTTTGTTTCCTTAATGATTATATTATTCTTATATCTTCATGAAGTTGATATTTGGTTTCTTGCTGTAATAGTGGCGATAGAACTCCCAAACAAAAAGTGAAACTTAGGGTTACTGAAGAGAAGCTCTTGAACTTGATGCTGAAATACAATGGAGGGAGGCCCAGATCTGAGGTGCTTTCTGCTTCTGCAGTTTTTATACAGGGTTTTGTGTTGTTGCCATGCTGCAAGTATTTGAAATTAATTTACATAATTTTTCTCTTGCAGACTAAACTTAAAAGTGCCATTCAGTTGCAAGATTTGTTGGATGCTACAAGAATGCTTGTCCCTCGCAACAGGTAAAGCTTTCTGCTGTTTCTTTCTGTCACTTTTTTGTTTGTGCGTATTTTATATATATGTACGTATTGATATTTTTTGGTGTGTGGTTGTGTGTGTGTGTGAGGGGGGGGGGGGGGGGGGGGGGGGTTGGTAATTCTGCTGCTTAAACTTTTATTATTTTTGCTAACATAGTAGTACTTCACATTTAGACCTGGCAAAAGTAACCCGAACCCGAAAAATCGAACCGAACCAATCTGAATCCGAATCTCAACCGAAAACTAGAACTTGAAAAATGACCCGAAATCCGAAACAAACGACCCGGACCAAACCAAACCGTATTATTGTAAAACCGAGAATAAACTACAATCCACAACCATCCGAACCGAAGTCATCCGAACCAAAATCAACCGAACCGAAGTCACCCATAACCCGACGATGACCCGAAATCCGAAGTGACCCAAACCGAAATCAACCGAAAACCAACCGAACCGAACCCGAACCAAATCCAGTGTGACCCGAATAAATATATTCATTGTGACCCGAAAGAATATATTGCATTAATTATGGGAGACAATGAAAATAAAACAGTTAATCATTACTTAATAAGTGGCGTACGTATAAAAAGTATTAACAAACTTATATACAAGACAATTATTTTAAATATACCACAAATATTGCATTATAAAGTTTTAAAGTAATTAATTATCATGCATCTTCATTAATCGCACAACTAATGATAATTGATGATAATGCGTTACTCATCAATGATAGATTCATAAGAACTAAAAATATTTTTATATTTAGACTCCAATTATTCAGTGATTCGTATCATTCTTGTATTAACTATTCATATATTGAAGGTGTTTTTATTAATTTTAATTTTTCAAGCCTTAATCCAATCTTGTGAAAAATTCTTCCTTATTAGCAAAATGCATAAATTTTTTATATACTTGAAGGTAATGTAGAAAAATTCTTACGCTTCAGAATAGTTCTCCTTCATTAGCAGTTTTTAACTACTGTAAAAAAACTCATCAAAACTTATTAACTAATTCCATTTGCTAACTATTAATATATTGAAAAACCAAGTTACTACACTTTGATACAAATTTAATAACTATCCATAAAAAAACTTTATTTGTACTCATCTCAAAATAATGAAACTACTAAATAATCTAAAGCTACATCAATAATTATGTTAAGTTAAGAGATGGTTACTAAAGTATAACATGATGCAAATTATAATTATTAGTTTAAATTAATCTTTTATATACATTCATACTTGTTGAGATTGATTGAAGTCAAATTTACATATCATGATTATTGAGTTGCTTGATTCTGTAATGTCAACCAAATTTAACCAAATAATTGACCCGAATTAGACCCATGACCCGAAAAAACCGAATAAACCCGAGGCTAACCCGAACCGAAAATTACCCAACCCGAAGTCACCCTAGTCGAAAGTCAACCAAACCGAAAGTCACCCAAACTGATCCAAACCGACCCGAAATTTCAACAAACCAAACTCAACCCGCACAAACCGAATTCACCCGACATGATCCAACCCGAACCAAATACTGAACGATTTGAAATCAACCCGAACCAAACCGAACCGAACCCGAACCGATTGACCCGAACAGCTACCTCTATTCACATTAATCTGTGATGATGTATATTTAGACTGAAATGTTAACAATCCTTCAATAGTGGGAATTGTTTTCCCACTGTGGCGAGCATCTGTGCACTGTCTTGTTTTTCAGGTTTGGCTATCGGAACAGATTACAGATATAATGATTCTGTAATGACCTTGTATAATCTATCAGGAGCAGTTTATTTATGTTAAAGGCGGTTGAGCGACCTTCAACCCTTGAAAAATTCACCCAATGATACTGACTTTAAAGAACTCCATTTTTCTGGGGGAAATTTCACCAAATATCATTGAGTTTTTGTTTAATTCACGATCTACCACTGTGTTTTTAAAATTATATAGAATAACACTGAGTTTTAACTATTTTCACCGGATAACACTCTGTTCCATATTTCATTAACTGCTACTTTAATATTCTTGGAAAAAGTCTAAAATACCCCTGGTATTAGTTAACCACCTAATAGAGACATGGAATTTATCGATATGCTAGATCTTTGTCAGGTGGTTAACTAATATCAGGTGTATTTTAAACTTTTTCTAGGGATATCAACGAAGTAGTTAACGGAATATAAGACGGACTGTTATCTGGTGAAATTAGTTAAAAATCCGTGTATCTTGTGTAATTTTAAAAGCACAGTGGTATATCGTGAATTAAGCAAAAACTCAGTGATATTTAGTGAAATTTCCCTTTTTTTGTACTGTCTGCGAGTTAATTGTAAGATTTGTCCTATATCTCTTGGGGCTTCCGTTATTGGCTATTAGAGGAGATCCTGAGATCTGTCTGTTTAAGAATTGACGTAGATGCTGTAGCTGTGCTGGGTTCTGTTTACCATACACTTGCTCATTTGAATATTGTTAAGTCTACTCTAAGCTATATTTTGTTGGTTCAGACCTGACCGTGGGAGTGACAGTGAAGCTGATGATATTGAGCATGCAGAAAAATTGCGACAAGTCAAAGCTGTACTTGAAGAGGTGAGCTTATCATATTTCCCTTGAACTGGTTTTATCAACCAGAGCAAAACCATTGGCAATCTCTTGAATTATCAATGATCTTAGGCAGTTGACCTCTCTGCTACAGGGAGGGCATTTCTCTGGTATATATAGGAAGGTTCAGTTAAAACCTTTGAAGTGGGTAAAAATACCAAACGATAATGGTGAACCCGAAGAAGAAAGGCCTGTTTGAAGCTCTGATGGTTCTGAAATATGGCGGTGTTTTGACTCACGCTGGTAGAAAGCAGGTTATATATGCTAAATGTTTCTCCTGATCATCTCATTGTAAGGAAGTTATTCAGCATATAGGGTTACTTTCTTAATTTCTAATGCTTTTGTTATGTGAATATTATCTTCACAGGCAGAGGAACTAGGAAGATATTTCCGGAATAATATGTATCCAGGTCTGTGCCAAGAATTTCTGTCTGTGCTTGACCTATTTTACCGAATAGTTTTACAGAAAAGTTGTGATGCCATGTCAATAGTATGATTTTGTTAATATGCTGAATTCTGATCAGCCATTATCACGTCCTATATTTCTTTCTCCATTATGAGAAGGGTTAGTTTTACTGTCTGCAAATGTATGTTTTTTTTTTGGAGCAGTTTTCAAATGGGTTTGTTATTGAAAATAGATATGACCATTATCTTCTGACGCTTTACTTAAGTGCTGG
This sequence comes from Limonium bicolor, assembly GCA_023374045.1. Taxonomy (NCBI): domain Eukaryota; kingdom Viridiplantae; phylum Streptophyta; class Magnoliopsida; order Caryophyllales; family Plumbaginaceae; genus Limonium; species Limonium bicolor. The sequence continues at coordinate 56,742,545 of CM041777.1, forward strand.
ACAAATGTTTTGCAGTAAAACTGCCTTTGCATATTTAGTCTGTGTGCTTAAATTTTGTGATGTTCTAATTGGATAACGACAAAGCAAGGGGGAGGGCTTGATTATAACAAAGCACAGGATAAGAGTTCGTGTAGTTTTGGCACGAAATCAATGTTTTATCCAATGTTACTACTTTCTAGTTTCTCTGGAAAAAGAAAATTTAATTGGATAACTGCTGGTTGGGTATAATGCGCTTGTCCTTCAGTTGAGATACAGTACTAAAGCTCTGAAAGTTTCAGGTGAAGGGACTGGACTTCTTCGCCTCCACAGTACTTATCGTCACGATCTTAAGATCTATAGTTCAGATGAAGGACGTGTGCAAGTATGTGCATGCTGCCGATTCCTTCATTTCTTACTTATCAAGAGAATTCCATCTTCGGCTCTTTTTGAGGGACCACTTCTAACTATATTTTGTTTTCAGATGTCCGCAGCTGCATTTGCCAAGGGTCTCCTTGACTTAGAAGGGCCATTAACCCCAATCCTGGTTAGTTGTCTTTCTTTTCCCTATTTTTTTTTATTTTGAGGTTTTGGTCTCTGCTCAACATGTCACATGATTTCCTATTGCAGGTATCACTTGTTAGCAAGGACTCTTCCATGTTGGATGGGCTTGATAATGCTAGTAGCGAGATTGAAGAGGCTAAGGTAATATCTTTAAATCCTTTTACTAGATCTACAATGCTACATCTCTACAATATATCTGTCAATATGTTTTATGCTATATTTCATCTCTGACGCACTCAGAGAAGTTACAAGTTGAATCTAAACCATTCAAGGAAGTTGTAAATCCTTTGGTGGACCGGACAATACAGGTTGGCAGGGCTGGCTTTAACCTGAACTTGACCCTTCTATATAACTGTCAAACCCAATGCAATAGTAGTCATGTCTAAAATATGAGCCATATCTTTTTTTTTCTTCTTAGATTCTAGTTCATTTCAGGCTGAAAGAAGTACTTAATATTCTTGTTGGATTTTGTATAAGAAAGAAATCATATTCTTAACTGAAACCTGTCCCAATTATTAGGGAGGTTTACCAGACCTAACCTTTGTAAAACACATCAACAAAGATCTCAACCCAGACCCTCTAATTTCGTGTCAGGTTCCCAGTTCATCAATTTGTGTGGCTTGCCCTGTTGTAGCTTTATCTTGATGACGTGTTGATCCTTTGGTTGTTTACTCGTTGTTTGACTAGTTCAATTTTGGCGGTTCATTATTGAAATTCCTACTGTTGGAAGTGAGGAGAAAGTTGATCATAAGTGCTTATAAATCTGTTTGGCTGAGAAATTGAGAAGGATCAGATCCACCAAGTATATGTTCAAATAGATGCACGTACCCTACTAACCTGGATCTGAAACTGTCAAGTTAGGATCATGATGCAGATGATGATCTCTTGGAGAAGTATTATGCAACAATTATTGCAATATAGTAAAGCTTAAGATGTGCTCCTGTATGCTTGCTAGATAATATCGCTGACTGTTCTATTAATATTATTATCGCTCTAGCATCCATATGTCTTTACTTCCATCTTTCCTGGATAAGGGTGCTTGTTTCTTCCTACTTTCAAAATACATACAAAAAGATTGTAATATGTTTTTAATGCAAAGGGCAGATTATTGTATCCTCAAATCCATGTGTCAACTAGATGTTGCTGGTGGGGGATGAGGTCCTTATTAGCTATCTTTTCCTCTAGGTTAGTAACACATGGCAGTGTTTAACAAGAACTTGCTTTCATAGGCCATATTGAACGAAATCATTACATGGAGCTCAGCCTAATACAGTAAGGGTCAGCTGGAATGCCTTGGATGACTGATGGAGCTGGACTTCCTTCTAATGCCTTTGAACTTCTCCCCAGATTGGTATCTAGTACTTCAATGCTTCCTATATATTCTCCAATGTCTGTGCTTGAGCTTAACGCGTGTGATATTCTTCTTTTCTTACATGTTAGTTGGAAATTCTTTGTTGTGTACCTTGATTATGCATTTATCTTGGTGTCCCTCCCTCTCAAAAACTTTTCCTAGGCTTACATGTGAGGATGATGTTCTGTCAATGCAAATGATTCGGATCTAAATTTATTTCATAAGTTAAATTTCATTTCTCGAGCAAAACAGAGAATTTAAGCTCATCTTAAAATTTTGCTTTCTTGGTGGCAATAGGAAGTATTGCTTAAACATATGAAATGAACTTTTAATGATAGATTCTTTCGATTGAGAGTTCAAGGAAGTAAGATGATGAATATGGCTGAGAAATTGTACTGAGCTCGAACATGGCTTTACCTTCTGTGTTGGTGTCATTTTTTTTCCTAACATACGATCACTGCTGTACTGTAATTTATAGTATACTTGGAAACACCATTATAGCATTTTCTGTTAAAATTTAGTGCTCACCCTGTGGAAAAATTTAGAATTTGTGCAGGGCATTTACGTTTAATATATATCTTTTCTTTCACATCTTACTTCCTTGGATTAGGTGGAACTGACTAAGAAGGTTACTGCACAAGTGAGAATGCTGGCTAAAGATGAAGATGAGGAGCTTGCAGAAATAAGTCCCTATGATATTATACCTCCGTATGATCAAGCAAAAGCCCTTGGGAAGACTAACATTGATGTTGATCGTATTGCGGCTGGATTGCCTTGTGGCAGTGAGGGCTTCCTTCTAATGTTTGCTCGCTGGAGAAAGCTAGAAAGAGATTTGTATAATGAGCGCAAAGGGTAAATTCTCATTCTTATTCTAGTCCAAGTTGATAATGATGAAGTAACATAACATTGTAGCCTATATAATATGGGCTGATCAAATCTGCTCTTTTTAAGCGTTTACTGAAAAACAATTGTTTTGGACACAGGCGCTACGACATTACTCAGATACCTGATGTTTACGACTCGTGCAAGTAAGGCCGGATGGCTTCTCTAACTTGACTGTTCGTTGTTTGCACCACTTTTGAGTCTGTTGTTCTTGCAATATCGTATGAGAATTTGTCACTAGAACTACTCGTTTTAGCCATTGATTGATATATGTCTATGTTATTGTGTCAGTATACTTAAGATTATATTGTGTTTGCCACTTTCATAGATAATGTATTCATTTTTGAAGGAACATGATATTGCTACCAAATGCTTGTTCTTTGTGAAATGTTAGTTGATTGTCCAGTTTCTTCTTTGCTTTTTTTTTACCTTACAGGTATGATCTTCTGCATAATTCTCATCTTAACCTGGAAGGTTTAGATGAGCTATTCAAAGTTGCTCAGGTACATAGAGAATCTTCTTTATTCAAGGTTGCATGAGAACTAATATTGACTTGCTTAGAAGATACCTTTTCTTTACAGTTTTGCTCCATGAAATTTGCCTCTTAAAGATTGGTAGGCTTATCTTTATCGAGTGTTTTCCACACTCTGCAGCTTCTAGCCTGAGTTACGTCATAATGAAAATTTTGTACAGAAAATCCATGCTTTGTAAGTCTTGGTAGCAGTAGCTTTGTATTTTGCTTAGATTGCTCCATCCAGATTAATTGACAGTCATCTCTATCAAACTTCATTGTCCCTATTCAATTTCTAGCCTGGTTACTCCATAATGAGATTTTTCTACAGAAAGGTTATAGCGTGTAAATCTTAGTGGCAGCATTTTTTTACGCACTGGTCATTCATCCTTCTTTAGGAAAGAAACAGTTCTCTTCTGCTCATTTCATGTTGTCCTGGAGCAGGCAACTGTGAAATCTATCAAACACCATTTAACTAACAATGGACTAAAAAATAAATATATAACATACATGAATTATGAGATGCATATCCAATTTCAGAGTTTTTTGTAAGGATATGAATAGTATACCTACAATCACAGACTAAAGATGAAGCTGGAATTTCTGTTTGTACATAGCTTTGTTTACGGTTGTTGGTTCTTTGATAGTTCATAATGATCATGAATGCTTTGTTTTTGCCATTTCAGCTACTTGCTGATGGTGTCATCCCCAACGAGTATGGTATAAATCCAAAGCATAAGCTAAAAATTGGATCCAAGGTACTATATTTCAACCATCGAACATTTCTTTTGTTAAGTCCTTTGGCTTCGTGTTTCTTTTTTCTAAAGTCATTCCTTTTGTTTTGACTAAACCCACAAGAAAGAGAAAAAATGCATTTGTGTATGTTTTATATGTAACTGATGTGTCTGTCAAACATTTAATAGGGTCTGTTGCTTCTTTGATTAATCCACACTGGTCTACCTTTATTACAGATTGCGCGTAGGTTGATGGGCAAGATTCTGATTGATTTGAGGAATACACGTGAGAAGCAAATAATGTTGTTAAACAGAAGAACAATCAAAATGCCCAAGCTGAAATGAGCAAGAAGGAATCTGCCAAACAGCAAAAGAAGGCTCCCGCTCAGAATGGGGATAAGCGGAGGACGAGCATGAGCAGTGACGTTTCGATGGATCAGGATGATGAAGATGACGTGGAGACTGAATCCGTTTGGATCCAAAGTACCTTAGCTCAATTTCAAGTTTACATAATTTGGAGAGTACTATACACTTATCACGGAATCTTTGGAACCAGTTTATTTAAGTACTTGCTCCTCGTGTGTAGGTATGCAAATGTGAGGTCACCTGAGCGGCATGTTCGAACGCGGCTATATTTTACATCAGTAAGTCTTGTATCTTGACCACTGAGATACTTTACATTCTCTGTTTTTTCTCAGATAAAGTACATGTCTCCTTGCCGCAGATGACTTCTGATTGTATCTTTGGAGTTATTTAACTTGATTGTATCACGACAGGAATCTCATATCCATTCATTGATGAATGTTTTGCGTTACTGCAACTTGGATGAATCGTTACTAGGAGAGGACGGCCTTGTTTGTAAGAATGCTTTGGAGCGTCTGTTCAAAACTAAGGAACTTGATTACATGAGCTATGTTTTTTCAGAATGTTCGAGAACATAGAGGTTGGTATCTTTCGGACTTCTCTACTTCAGATTGCGTTTATCAAATGAGTGATCATAAAATGCGGTCACATTTTCAGGTTCCTCTGGAGGACCCAAAGAGGTTTAGACTCGAACTGACCTTCAGTCGTGGAGCAGATCTCTCACCTTTAGAGGTATTTACGTCATCCTAATCACAAGAGTTCCTATATGAAGGTGTTCGATTTTTCTCCATTCGTTGGTAGTATAAACTAGTGGTTTTGTGGTGATTGATTACATAAGAGACGGTGTACTCCTTTTTTTTTTTCGGTAAACTTACTCGGATTGTATGTTGTGTGTAAAAAAGTTGTATGTATTTTTGCTTAAATGCATGCTCTCTGTTGCAGAAAGATGATAGGGAAGCCAATTCGCTCCACCAGGAGCACACTGCCCATTATGGGTCCAGAGAGATTACAAGAACCTGGGTCATACTTGACCCTAGAAAAAAGGAGAAGATGGTCCACCCTTTCGCCATGCCAGCAGAAGACTTCACCACGGCAATGACTCCAATAGGCTTTACGGGATACTTCTCCAAAAGTGCGGCTGTTCTTGAGCGTCTCGTCAACTTTTGGCCTTTCCACAAGCATGCGAATGGGAATGGTCACGGCAAGTATTAGAAAAGCGACCGAGTTTGTGTACATATCGCAATTTTGTACCCACCGAAGCTCCTACTAACCCCACTATACTACATCTATATCGGATGTTCTTCTCCCCTCCACACCCCTGTCCCCTATCCCTGGCGGGCTATATCGCAATATTTGTTCATTGATTTTCATTGTTTCTTAATTCATTGTAATTGTGCTCACTTTGTTCTCCTTACAATACGTTTAGTGGAAATATTTGCGAAGTGCAAATCTTTGCTCAGCTATGGTGAGCGTTATAAAATTATGAATACTTGGTTGCTGAAATATAGATCAAGGTAAATTAGGAAGATACTTGCGTTTTGCCTTTCTTTTTTCGAAATTAAAATAGTCGTGCAATGGTTTGTGTGTTTTGGCAATTGGATAAAGGTCAACAAGCATATAATCGACAATAAAAGTTTCAATAAGGTTGCATAAATGGTCAGCAAAAGAGAGCACAATTCAATTCAAAGTGCAATTGATACAAACCTTAACTATTTCAAAATGGGGAAAAAGTGAATTGGGAGCGTTCTTCGTAATGTTCAATTGCATTATAAATCGCAAGTAAACCATGACAACTTTTAACGAATCACCGGTGAAGGAGAGAACACACACGAGACTAGAGAGGAGAAATCGCCAGTGAAGGAAGATGAGATTGAGTAAGTCAAATGTTACGTGCAATAAGGCAAGTAGTAATATTTTGGTGTAAGGCCTGCTTGGATGATAAATTAAGGGAAAGAAGAAAGTCATCGGTCAAAGACGGTATAGACAGAAACTTATGAAATGGTGACGGGAGATAATACTAGCGAATGTCATGGATGGGCAGTGTTATATTTGAAAGGTTATGGATGGGCACTGATATTTCGTTAAAGGTCATGGATGGGCAGTGTAAATTTTTTATTATTTTATGTATTTGGTTTATGTTTTTAATTAAAAACTTTGACCATATACCCATTAGTTTATTACATGGGCATATGATGCAAGGATAAAACGAAGATATGAAAAATATAAGGGAAAATTACCACCCCCACCCATGACGTTTGGTGAAACTACACATCCCCCCACGTGGTTTCAAAAATTACTTTCCTCACTCATATGATTTCCCTTTTTTACATCCGACAACTTTTCTATTTTTTGTTGAACTTAAAAGATGCATAAATGTTGTCCAAAGTTGATGAAACTTTACACGGATGATGTTAAAGTGTTATATTTTTGTCCGACATGAATCTAAAGTTTTTTGAACTCATATTTGATTTGTGAGACCCAATAAAACATGTGACATGTGAACGTGTGTTCATTGGGTCTCAAATGTCACATGTGAGTTTAAAAAACATTGAAAAAATATACACTTTAGCATCATCCATGTAAAGTTTCATCAATTTTGGACAACATTTAAGCATCTCATAAGTTGAATGAAAATTAGAAAAATTGTCAGATGTAAAAAAGGGGAAACATGGGTGGTGTAAGTAATTTCGCCAAACGTCATGGGTGGGATGTGTAATTTTTTCAAACGACATGGGTGAGGGATATAATTTTCCCAAATATAATATTTCAGAATTTGGATGGAGGGGTATCTCGTCAGGGGTATCTCATAATGAAAATGAAACCTCAGGGGTATTTTGTGAAAATTGCTCAAATCTAGGGGCTAGGGCTGCCCAAAATTTTCAAAACCGTAGTATCTGACTGAAACCGAAGTGAACCGTTTTTGTTTTCAGGTTAACTGTATCGGTTCTTGTGGTATGGTTAACCAAACCGTGTAATTGACTAGTTTCAGTTTCGGTATGGTATTGAATTTTCCAGAACAGTTAACTGTTTATATAAACAATCAAAAACTTCAAATATTAATGTTCACTTTATATACTAATTAATGATACTATTGAGGGAATATACATATTATTATATTTTTGTCACATGTTTTATTTGTCACTCATGATTAATGGTATGAGTCTCATTAAAAAAATATACAGTGTTTCCCCCGACCTAAGATTAAAATTTTTTTTAAAAAAAAAAAAACCGATAAACTAAGCCGAACTAAAGATTAACCGATCTAAATGGAATATAATGAAATTGAATTTTAGAAAACTAAAGACCTGATTAACCGAATAAGACGATTAACCTACCATGAGCACCTACTTGGGGGTATCTGACAAAATTTCCCTAATAAAATAACCAACTCATATTCTAGCGAAGGAGGAGGCTGAGTTTAATCTCATCTATCTGTCTTGATCTCTTTTCATGATTTCTTATACAGTATCAACTTTTGATACATTCTGCCTACATAGTAGAGTTTTTAGACCTGGAGCATAGTGGTAGAAAAAAATAATTAGTATGAATTAATTAAAATGGTAGAAAAAAATAATTTAAAATGTATGGTAAAAAAATTATGGTAATTAATTGGTATAAATTATGGTACTATATTGGTCTAAATTTGTAGAAAAATTAGTATAAATAATGTGTTTAAAACTCTATATTCTTTTTTATGGTACCAAATAATTTTGAAAAACATCTAAAAATATTTACTTTTTTTCAATGTTTTTGATATTTTAATATATTTTTTATTTATTTTTGTAATTTTTATATATTTTTTTATAGTTATCTATAGTCTTATAGTATTTGAATTATTTGTGAATTTTTTAACACTTAATGGTGATGTTGTGAACTTTAAAAGTACTTTTTAACTAGTAGGGGTATTTTTGTCTTTTTTACTTCTAGTCAATGACATAGTGGCATTTCATGGACTTTTACAAAATAATGGCATTTGTGACTTTCTTTTTTTAAGTGACATTTCATGAATTAACCAAAAATATAGTGACATTTCATGAAATTTCCCTTACTCTTATGATTGTCGTTTCGCTTGATTTCCTTCTGCACTTATTAGATCCTGAGGTTTTATTCTTTATTTTCTTGAGGATAAGCAAAAGCTAAGTGTGATAAAGTTTGATAAGTGTGAAATACATCTATTTTTAGGGCTTTAATTATTCCTATTTTCATAATAATTCATGCCATATTTCTCACTTATCATATGCATTTCCTTATTTAAGTTTTGATGTGAACTGTTACATATTATGTGTCTGATGCAGGGAAAAGTATAGAAAATGCATAGATTTTTTCTTGAGGATTCAAACGCAACAAACGGGAAGTAAATTGAAGCAAGAACGAACAATTTGGGGCATGTTGGAGTTCATTCCGGACTTACGTCCGGATGAGTAGACCCGTATGGAAGCTAGGATCACAAGAAGTCTTGTCCGGACTTATGTCCGGACATAAGCCGAAAGTTGGTACATCGATGATACTCACGTCCAGAGCTGGACAGATGACAAGATGCTCTCGTGCGGACGCTGTCAGGCAAACAAATTAGAGGTGTCCGACCCTGCATGGCCGGACACAAGTCCGGACGCGGCAAGAGAGTCGGTCCTCTGAGCGCTGCGTTCAGGAAAGATAAATAAAAAAATTATATACGATCAGACAGATTAAGAATCGGTCACTTCCACACTTGAAAAAACCTAGCCAACCACAATTGATGAAGAGATTAGACTCCATCGCCTGACATTGTTAATCAACCGCAGCAATTCATTAGAATCGACCATCACCATCATCCACATACTTCCCCGCCAATCCATCACCTTCGCACACTAGAACCACTCCATGAATTGATCGTACACCACCACCTTCAATCCATCCGCACACCTTCATCCGTTTACCACACCATCACCATTAATCCACCATTAACCATTCATCAACCATTAACCATTCATCAACAGTACTGATCGAACCGAAAGGACAAACACGAAGACGGAGACGAAGACCGGAGCGGGGATTCAGAATGGAACTTCTAATTTGGAGTTTTCTCTTTCCTTTTCTCCTATCTATTCAATGTTTTCCTTGTTTGTTGTTCTTGTTCTTGGATTAATGAGTGAGTAGTAATTTTAGTTCCCCGGGTTGAGGAAGTAAACCTATTTCGTAGAATTTTAATATGTAATTTTCACTACTTTTTATTAATGCAATAGTTTAATTCATGTTCTTCATGCGCTTTGATTCTCTAGCTAATCATCAAAGTAACGTTTGTAGTTTTCTAATCAAAATGCAGTGCTGAGATTAGTTAACAAGACATAGGAAGTTAAACTGAATTAGCGACTAGAAGCATGACCCCGCTTATAGGTTAAACTATCTCCAATAGGAACTGCTCTTAAAGCGATTGATCTGTTTCCGGAATAGAGCATCAGTCTGCTGCTAGTTCTTCCAGACAATTAGTATTCATTGTACATGACACGGTCGGTGAATTATATAAAGTTCCCGAGTTTATTACCATATTAGTGAAATTGTTTTTTAAATAATATATGAGGAAATAGGTTAGCAGAACAACCCGGGTGCGCATTTTATTTATCACATTCACCACTTTTAATTCTTCCTTATTTTAGTTTAGTTTATTTGATTGTTAATTGTTTTATTTTCTTTTGTTAATTTAGTTTTAATTAGATTAATTAAGTAAAACCTGAAAAAGTGACATTTCATGTTTTCTTAGTTAAGTTTAGGTTTCTCATTAGAATTAGAAATTTGTCAGTTAATTGAACGAGATCTCTGAAATTGACAATCCACTTCATCACTATTCTCGCAAAACAATAGATACACTGCCTAGGTAGAGATAGTAACATATTTCTGCTACACCTATATCGAGAACAGAATCTCCCTGGAGATGCTGGAATCTATCAATCGTCCGTTTTGAGGTGGTAGAGATTATGGAAGTGATTAAAGGGCTGAATAAGCGAAAGGTTCCTGGGCCATACGGCATAAACAGTACCTTCCTCTACTCCTTTTGGAATATTATTGGTTTTGATTTTACCTCTACTATTTTGAGTTTGATGAATGAAGGGATAATGCCTGAGGGTATGAACCACACCCATTTGGTCCTCATTCCTAAGAGGAAGGAGGCGATTTCTATGAAAGATTTCAGCCCAATTGGAAATACCCAAACTTATAAAACATGGATTAAATATTTAATCACATTAATTAAGGCCTAAACATGCCTTAAAAGTCAACTGAGAACAACAGTGGTCAACACAAAACAAGATGTTGCACCCTTTGACTGTTAAGGGTAAATAAATACCCAAATGAACTTCTTAGGACCTAAAAATTTGTCCTAAGTATATTGACATAATATTAAACATATTATAACCGTTGGACAACACTCCAACACAAAGAAAAAGCATTTACATGCTTCAAGGTCAAAAAGGGCAAAAAGGTGCTATAGGAAAACCTTAAAAATCAAATGACCTCTAAATGATATAAAATTGAATACCATGATCAAATATCATGTAAGGAACACAACAAAACCGTTGTCAAAGAAAACAGAGCCCAGAAACACCTTGCGACACAAAATGTGCACTAAAACTCCTTAAAGCACGTTTTTGTGTAATCGCCTTTTAAATTGGTTTTAAATGGGCTAAAAGGTTATAAATACCTTTAAATATAATAAAATATCATATTATATGATATTAGGAACTTAATTCCAGAAATTTACGAATTTTTACAAATTTAATATTAAAATATTAATAAAACCCTAAAGTGGGGCCCGTTTGGGTCAACATTGACTAAGTTGACCAATGTTGACCATTGACCACGAAATGGACTACAAGGAATCAGATAATTAAGTCTTAACAGACCAAGAGACAAGAGACATGTGACAATTAAATAAATGCTTTACTTTTACATAAAATAACAAAAAAGACAACTTTACCTTATAAAACAAAAAAGGTGGGCTCCACTTACCTTTCCCATGTGAGCCAGCTGATTTGGAGCCTCCATTTGCTCCTTTCCTCTTTGAATTTCGTGGCTCCAAGCTGGTACAAGACAAGAGATGAGTCACACATTCATTAAATGAATTAAAGTAACATATTTACTCCATTTTCAACCAAAATTTGAATCAATCAAGCCCTACCTTTCTCTTATCTTCAACGGCTGCCCCCTCCTCTTGTCTCCACTGATTGAGCTTCAATTATCCAACCCAATCAGACTTGATGAGTCATCAAAGCAAGAAAATCTTAAAAAATGCAAAAAAGGTGCTTTAAGCTTATTTTAGGTCATTTCCTTCATTCCTTCCTCTTCAGCCGAGATGGCTCACACCCTTGAGCTCTCTTGGCTCCCCTCCACCGTAGGTAGGTTCCCAAGCACCATTGATGAGGTTTCAAGCTCTAGGTAAGCTCTTAAGGCATAAAAATGCCCATTTTCTTCATCTCTTTCCTTTTTTTTTGGTTGATCTACACTCCAACCTTTTCTATACATCTATGTAGAGTGATTTGGAGGTTAGAGGAAGTGTTGGTTTCGTACATAACCAGATCTAAGGAGGAAAGTTCAAGTCTTGACCATTTAAGGTAAAAATGTGCTTTAAGCTCATAACTTTTGATTCCCTTCAAGTTCGGCTGTGAAACTTTGCTCATAGCCTCCTCTTCTTCTCCTTTTCATGTGGAATCTGTTGGTTAGCCATTTGGAGCAAGGATGGCCGAGATCCAAAGGAAATACCCTCTTTTAAGGCATTTTTCCAAGGTAAAACCTAATAACAAGGTATTGTTGAGATCTAGCTATTTCCTATGTCAATATGGTGGATCTAACACCTTGTGGTGTGTTTGATTCAGGTCGAAACCATCTTGAACTCTCCTTGCATTCTTAAGGTGATTTTTTGCCTTAAATCTTACATAAATTACTTCTTATGGTTAGATCTTTCTTGGAGACTAACTAGGCCTTGGTTTCTGTTGAAAACATGTAAAACAAGCTGTGGAGAATTTCTCCTTAAGGTGGCGAACTCAAACAAGGCTTTACCTAAGCTAAATCAAGGTATAAATCACTTAAACCTTAACTTGATACATTAACACAAGTTTAAGTGTGTGTATATTAATTGCCGTGAGTGAAGGAGAAAAAAAAGGTCTTGTTTGACCTTAAAATGTTTAAGGAATGGTTTAATAAATTTTATAACTAATTAAACAAGCATAATTGTCAAATTTAAGACATTATGTGGAAGTTTGGTAATTAAATGGAAAGTGTGTGGTGAGGCCGAAATTTATAAGTGTTTTTGGGACATTTATGTGTAATTTATTTTGCAAGCCAATGTTTGTAATAAGGCCATGTATTTTAGGCCATTTTATTTATGCATTTACAAGCTTTTAATTAAGTTTAAGTAGTATAAATGCATTACCGAAAATAAATAGGGGGTATTAGGTGTAATAAATTAAATTTGGGGGCTTTAGAATAATAAGGCCGAAAATTAGAGTTAAAAAGGAGTTAAAATAAAGTTTATAAGATTTATAAAGTTTTGGGGTTAAATGGTGAATTTGGAAACTTAGGGTACTAAAACCGTAATTATAAGGAATTGGTGGTCAAGGAAATATTAAGGAGGTCAACATTGACCATATGCTAGGTTTTGACCAAAATAAATAAGTTAGATAACTTATTTAAGGTTTTATAATAAGTTAGGTATTTAATGGTAATATTTTATAACATATGTGGTAAATATGTTATTACCAAAAATAAAGGGTGTACAATGGTATTTAAAACACCCATGGGCTATTAGGAATTTTAGGAATTTATTGGGTGGTTTTTGGAATTAAAATAAACTATATATGTATAATATATAGTTATTATGTCATTATGACACTTTGGAGAAAATAGATGGTGGAATGGTAAATACCAAGAGTATATGGGTTAATAAGGATATTTATAACCCTTTGGTGGAATTTGGTGATTTTTAGAATTATATAAGAGTATTTATTGAGATATGTGTATAAGATATGATTTTAATGATATATCAAACTATATGTTATAAATAGGGCCAAATGGCAATTATAGAATAGCACAAGGGCTGTTCGGAATTTACAAAAAATAACCATAGGTTACTCTTTATAAGTTAGAAATGTTATATTAAATGGGATATATAACATGGTAAAAAGAAAGGGGTGATTTTGTAAATAAAGGAAATTATGGTTTAAGAAAAGTATAAGTTTAGTATATGCCTATGAGGCAATACACAATAGTTTTGTATAAAAACTATAGATTATAAGTTAAAGGAAATAAAAATATCATAGCAAATGATATTAGTATTTTGGTATAACATTACATAATGTTATGTGGTCAAAAAGGGAATTTAAATAAATTAAGGGCTATACCGAGTTAATAAGAGTTGAAAATGAATTTTAGACTATGGTCTACAATGTTATAAATGTTATGACAATTATATGGTATTAGGTGGTTTAATGGAATTAATATAAGGAAGGGTACTCACATAAAATAATGTGACAAACTATAAATAAATGGGATTTATAACTAAGGTATTTATGTAATAAACCTTAGGAGTTGTAATGTACAACATAAATGTTACATATATTAGGATAACAATCTAATATAAGTTGTAATAATAATACAACTAATGGGAATAATCATCTAAAAGATGATAAAAGTAACATAAAATATAAGAGTTTATGAAACTCATGAGAATTACCTACGTGGTAAAAATATATATACATACACAAGAATAATGTATATAAGGTGGATATATATATTTTGGTTGAAAACCATATGATTTAATGGTGGTGGTATTAAAAAAAATATATATAAACACAACTATAAGTTATGAATTTTAGAATGCAATATAATATAAGAATGCATGCATACATGCAACTATAGGTTACGTACCTAAACTAGATGTGGATAAGATTAAAAGAAATATAAAGAATTAAACTTAACAGTTGAAATAGTTTTGACGTACGCGTTTTAAGTAACAAAGCCGACTGTTTTAGAGAAACCCGTAACCAAACTGTAGAAAACAGGGGTGAACTGTCGGGGTTACTTATTATTCGGAAATACCGGATGTAGTTAGTCATGGAGACTGACTTATAGTTTTATTACCGTTTAGAGTATACTTCTGACAAGGACGCTTGACGAGCTAGCGGACTACACGGAGCGTAGGATCTTGCTGATTCATACTCCACCGTAATACAGTCAGGGTGAACGGTATGTAAAGGGGTTTGATCCGAGTTGTCCTAAGGTTGCTCCTTGGGCTCGGATTTGGTTGATATAACTTGTATGTTGTTATGTGTCTCTGGTTGTCTCTGAGGGCTTCCTCAGTTCAGGCTTCTGTGTGATCTGTGATAAGATTGTTTGTCTGAATGTGTTAATTAATATGCATGAATTGTATATTTATAGCTGCTTATTATTTACTGTTGTTGAGTTAACAGTATTGGTTCGTATATATGAACCTATATATATAAAACGAACTAGCGGCTATGGTGCTATCTTATATGAAATATAAGGAACGTAAGTAAAACGTTGTAGCACTATGATAATAACACATACATATTATCTGAGACTTTTGTACGGAGCATTGGCCTTTTCTATACGCCGCTCTCGTATCTAACACTGGATCCCGAGTTTACAAACTCCGGATTGGACTAATGACCTTAGTCTGCTGTGTTAGAAAATTGGTAATGCGATGCGATGGTATAATTAATTAATTAATGGAATGGAAGTAAAGCCAAGAGGATGGCTCTTGGTGCGCGCTTGTGTGCGCGCTGTGATCACAAAAACGATACCAGGATGTCCGCGTACGGGTCCGTAAGTATCAAGAAAATTTCCCGTGAGCTAGAATGGCTCGTTGGTCGGAGACTCTACCGTTGGAGTGGCTACTGCCGTGGGTGACCCGCCATAATATATGGGTAACTAGAGACGTGTCGTTTTAACGAGACATTGTCACTAGGTATAACTGAACAACTAAAACAATTGAGACATATACAGTGGCGAACAATACCATGGACGAGACTTAATACTTGTTTATTATTCTCGTTGTTTCGCTTTGTTGTTCATTGGTTATACTTGTGGTTATTTTGTGTTGTTGATGGTTGGATGGAGCCTACAAGGCTAAGGTAAATCAAATATGAAAACTGTACGCTACGGCGATATGTACATTGTACAATATATTGTTGTTGTTCGATACGTTCGATATATATTTGTGGTTTGTGATATCTAAATGATGTTTGGTTTGGATGGATGATTAGTGTCTATGAATATTTGGATGGTTATGTACATTATACATTTATGCTACAGTATTGTTATAACTGTAAAATGGAAGAGCATGAAACCAATCTAATAATAAGATGGTTAAAATGACAAGTGACCATTAGGGTCCAGGCCCGGCATACTCAGCGTCTATCGCTGATACTACACCATTTCAGGTTGTTGATCATTGTCGGAGCTGAAGAGCAGGAACAGGGTAATTGGAGATGTTGTATAGTAATGAAGATGGTGTATGGTCTTATGGTAAGGTTATGTATTTTTCAGGATTGGGTAGACGCTCACTTGTCGATGTTTATGGTTATGGACTTAGTATGATGTATAGGAGTTTCTCGTTATCACTGCGGTTAGCAGTTTATTGTATTGGAAGTTGGATGTAGTTTGGCTGCGTTGCTCGCATGGGCGAGTAATGGCCGGTGACACCCGAGTGAGTTTGTAATTGTTATTTTTTTCCGCTGCGAGACGTTTTATTTATTGCTACGTGAGAGATTATATCGTGATTATTGAGAGGGGTGTTACAAAAGTGGTATCAGAGCGGAGTACCGCTCTGATGACGAGAAAGTAGGTTAAGACAGTGAGCTTAGGACTTGGGAAATATTGGGAAACATTTGGGAGGTACGAGACGATTCGTCTTAAAAGATATTGTGTCTAGAAACGCAAATTGCGTGACAGGTTAGCCTTAAGGCAACTTAATATCTATTGGTTGTGTACGGTAATTTTACCGAGTATTTATGTGACATACTGTACTACAGATGTCTGGTGGAACTAGAGGGCGTGGTACTGGAAGAGGTGGAGGCGGTGACCCCGGCATTCCAGGAGTTGCTGAGACGGTTGCAGCCGTTCTTGCACAGCTGGGTACTCAGATAGGAGGAGCACCAGCCCACCCGCCACAGCCCAGGGAAACGAACTGGCTGAAGTCAGTTAGCGAGACCCGACCACCTACATATCCTGGGGAACCAGACCCCGTAGCGTTAGAGCGTTACATTGTTGAACATGAGAAAGCATTTGAAGCTTTACAAGTACCAGACGACAAGAAGGTCGCCATTGCTGCTTTCCATCTGAAGGATGCAGCCAGCACTTGGTGGAGGTTGGTCAAGGACCATCACCTGGCCACGCCCGACTTTTCGTGGGCTGCCTTGTGTAGAATTACTGAGAGAAAAATACTACCCGGCGCATCTCAAGCAGAAGAAGCGCCATGAGTTTGAAACATTGACCTAAGAAGGTCTGACCGTGGATGAGTATTACGCTCGATTCATTGGTCAGCTGGACTTCATTCCCGGTGTGGATTACTCAAGACCGTGAAGGTCGAGAAGTTCCGGGGAGGACTATTATTTCGCATTCAGATGGCGATGGGTGCTAACCTCTACACTACCATCCAGATATTAACATGGAAGCCATAAATTCTTTACTTACTACATTACCAATTAGCTTTGTGAGAACTTACCAAGGAGATTCCAGGAGTGTTATGATGCTGCCTCGAGGACTGAGCTAATGCTCTAGACTCGGGAGAGACTCTAGGGGCAAAGAAAAGAAAGAACCCTGAAGGAGAGTCTGAGGGTGGAGGAGCATCTCCAGGCGATGGCCAGAAAAAGGGAAAGTAAGGACTTATCCCATTCTAAACTATCTACCATATTAAATACCTTATGAATGCTGACCCGAAACCTTGAACAGGAAATTCTTTAAAAAGAAAGGGCAGCAGGGTCACCAGGGGAACAAGGGAAAGGAGCCCGTCCTTCGGTTGACCGGCCCAGCTATTGATGCTAAGCCTCTGAGATCTGCACCTCCTAAGGGTGAGAACACCTACCTCTTAAATTAATGCATCTTAACCTTTATACAACCAGATTTTAACTTAAACTTAAATACTACCATTAGGCACCGGACAGCCCCAGCGCCATTTTTACTGTAAGCGTTGTGGGAAGGACCACCCAGGGGTCGACTGCGAAGGCCGCAAAGTCGAGTGTCGTGTGCTGCCACAAAGAGGGCCATAGGGAATTCGAATGCTGGATGAACCCAGAGAGCCGTAATAACAGGCCACCAATAAAAGAATACTCAGAAGACCTCAGCTGGAGGATCTGGAGTACCACGAGGCGGTCAGGATGGCCAGACATCTACTGATGCTGGAGCCTATAAAGGCAAGGGAGTAGATAGGGCATGAGTACCCTAACTCCATGAGACCGCTGGTGGAAGACTTTGTTTACTTACTATGTTGTGTGCTTACTTTGGATGTTAGAAGGAGCTATGTTATAAGTATGTGGGAGTGTGTCATTGACCACTCGCCTTTTGTGTAAGACTTTGGGATTAGTTGTGTGTACTCAGTACCAATAAGCTTTAACCTTGACGGATATATATATGAACAGGATTTAAACTTACATTATCATGTAGCCATACTAAATGACACTAAGTCAATGAGACCGGGAATTACTGAACCAGAATTTCCACCTGCATGGCGCACTTGCTATTGCAAGCGCTATGACAAGAAAACCACTGAAATTTCCATCTGCCTTGCGCACTTGCTACAGCAAGTGCAGCGACAGCAACAGCAACAGTAACAACTACTGCAAATGCAACTGCAACAACTACTACCTTTTAACTTTTATATAAAAAAAAAACTGTTTTTCAAACTTTTCTTACAAACCTTGAGATTAGAAACCTATGCAACCTTTTGGAAGGACCGTTAGTCCAACCACTGCAACTGGACAAATTAACAGCCACTATGACTGTAAAAACACACCAGTTTAAACGTTCGAGGAAGTTTCAGACAGGGCTATTAGCCAAATACCATCAGAATATACTTGCATTTAATGCTAATCACTACTAGTGATACATGTTTAGTCCTTATGGACAAGCATACCCTTTGTAGATGCACCA